>PITB01023977.1:0-24888 GCA_004024585.1 Paradoxurus hermaphroditus | reverse complement strand
TGAATTTGACGTAGAAGTTTCCTTCCATTTACTGGTGATTTTGGCAGAAAAGAAACTGTTTGCCTGTCTAAGGAAAGCTATTGACTATCTGGAGAATTAGTAGAAATTAGTCCTGCACCTAACTCAATGAAAAGACCAGAAATACACCTTCCATCCAGAAAAAGCTATTAATGTAAAGCCTATAAATCTTTGCAGATTCAGATATCACTGAGCAGAGCAAAGAAACCTGAGTCATCAGAAGCACGCATTGAGGGAGATGTGGCTGAAATGTATGATTCTCATCTTCCTTCTTGTCGGATTTCCAATTAGCATTAATATACCAGATTCAGGTTTGGTATCAGTTAGTTGTGGCAGTCCAGTTTGTTTTTCCTAAGATTTTAACTTAAAATTTTCAGGTTAAAAAATACCATATGTGGTCATTTTAAATAAAGAGAGTACAACTTTAATTAATACGAATTGTCACAGATTTATGTTAACCTAGTAAGTTTAACCTATACAAACTTTCAATGAAATACAACTCTGAGATGGAAATAAATATGCAATAAGAGCCAAAATTGTTATTTTTTGTAGATAATATGTCTACATAGTATATATTAGTAATTTTTCATGAAATTTTTGAAAAATAATTACAGCATTTTGGCATGTAAATTGTTAAATCAATATCAGTATTAAAACCGAGAAAGCATCTAACAAAATTCCTCAGGATTTATGTTGTTGTCTGTTTGCTTGTTGTTGACTTGTTTTTTGGGAGAAACTAAATTAGAAATCGTAATATAAGAAAATACATAAAGTAACATAGAAGTACATAATGTATACTGATAATGAAAAATATCTAAGAAAATGTGGAAAGCCTGTATTATATAATTCTAAAACATTATTCAAAGATATAAAAGAAGACATAAATAAATTGTGATGAATTGTAATGAACAAGAAAACTGAATACTCTTCAAATTAATTTATATATTGAGTCCAGATCTCACCAAAACCCCAGTAGGATTACTCATGAAAGTAGTCAGCAGTTCACATGAAAATTAATAGTATAAGAATAAAGAAAAGCAGCTATGAATAAGAACCAAAAACAGAAATTCTACCTGGTTCTACAAGATGCCAAAGATATATTACAAGTAAGTAATAATTAAGATAGAGAAATATTGTAGGAATTTTTCAACAAAATATAGAAATAGATTCAATAGATCATGAATATAGCTATGCATATATGGAAAGCTGGTATATAAGACGGTTGGCATTTCATATTAATAGAGAAAATGCAGAACTATAAGAGTAATGTTGGATCACAGAAGCAAATATGTTAAAAACAAAATTATTTTCTATTTTGAATCATATGAAAAAGTTAATTCAAAACAAATCAACATAAAATCAAAAAGCTAGATATGAGAAGCAAACCATTATAGTGTTAAAATATAAGAAAGCATTTTTTTACCTCAAGACAATTCCCCCAAAAAAACAAAACAAATAAGCAAAATATCAAGAATTTATAGCCCAAACAGAAAACTGTGTATAGTTTGAAAACTGATACCAATATAGTGAAATTAAGACTGTGAAAAACAAAACTCTCTGCATAAATAATGCCCAAACATATACTAAAAATGTCATTTCTAAGACAGATAAAATTAAGTTTTAATATATAGAAAATATGAAGAATTCCTACACATCTCCATGAGAAAGACAGATAATCTAATAGAAAAACAGGCATTGCCTTTGCAAAGACATTTTACAGAATAAATTATCTGAAATCCATTAAATTCATTTTTAAGATACTTAAGAAGATCAGTATATGAGTAAAAAGTAAAAATCAACAACTTACCACTTTCTCTATTCAGTTATAAAGAATCACCCTGGGGTATGATAGTGATGTTACATATTTACTCTCATACACTCTTGGTGGGAATTGTAATTGGCATGGCAATTTTAAAGAGCAATATTGGGGTAAATTCAACTAGGATGCTTATTGAGCTAACCAGAGGTACAGTAAAGCAAGGCTTAGAAAAACTACCCTGATATTCACATATAAAGTTAAGATATGATGGTTGGGACTCTATATAGGTAATTATTTAGGAGGCCATATTATCATGCTATTGGGATTTAATTGCTTGATTTACAGGGCTACAAATGGAAATGGAATTGTATTGGATACTAGATTTTTTACAACAGTGGAATAAGGTAATTTGGTGCCTGATTATGGTTTGCAAAGACATAAATTAGAAGGGTTACATTCTTTCTTCACCAGTGGAAGATTATCAATAAGACAACACTAAGAATCCTTTACTCTCTATGCTTGTCTTTCCAGAATAGTAATGGAGTCTTCATTTTTAAAAAAGGCTAATTTTTTTATGCCCATAATGGGAAATACAGTGTCAGAGGTATAATTAGCATATGTCTCTATATGTGGTAATTTCAATCTTTTAAGCTCAAATGGGAAAACACGGTTACGTTCTTTGTTTTAGAAATTATTCAGGTCTGAATATTGGTTTTAATAATTCACATTTATATAAGGAAATATGTAAGGACAATATACCATCCGTACTATAAATGAATGTATCAAAAATGTTAGCTTAAAAATGTGAACTTTTTCAAATATATATAGTTTTTATTGTATTATTAATTTATATAATTACTAAAACATATGCAATATTTGTAAAGATAAACTTCAATTCTATGGCTATGCTACCAAGTGCATTATTTTCAGTGTTTTAATTTTTTCTTCCTTTCTTCCTTTCTTCCTTCCTTCCTTCCTTCCTTCCTTCCTTCCTTCCTTCCTTCCTTTCTTCCTTCCTTCCTTTCTTTCTTTCTTATCTTACAATTTGGATATAAAATACAAAAAGTTTATTATGAAAAAGCCCAAAAAGAATATAGTACATAGCCAATTTTGTTTAAAGAAAAGAACCCAAAGACTATGCACTTTTTAGGGAACTCTGCCAAGATGAACCTTTCTGAAGATTTCTTTGTGAGACATGACTTCAGGCAGAGGAAACTCTCATTTGTGTGCCAGCAGCTGACGGTGTGAGATGTGTGAGCCTAACGGCGCACACTTCCTGGCGCATGCATTGTGATTTGCTGGTAACTAATGACTGCTCTTTGCCTGACAGCTCTGCCACCGCTTCCTTTAAAATCAATCCTATCAAAGTAAACTCAGTTTGCTGCCTTAGGAGATTTCCTTTACTTATAACCAGGAAAGTCAAGTGAAATCTTTACGTTTGTGTGTTCCTTTTTGTAGAGCTTAAGAAAGGCTCACATGGAGTTTTTATTAAGCAAGAGATCTTTCTTTTCTTTTCCTTTCTTTCTTTCTTTTCTTTTCCTTTCTTTTCTTTTTTGTTGTTTTCTTTTCTTTTCCTTTCCTTTTCTTTTCTCCTTTCCTTTTTTTACTGTATTCTTTCCTTCATTCCTTCTCTTATTTTTCCTTTTTCTTCCATTCCTCCTTTGCTCTTTCCCTTCCTTTGTCCTTCCTTCCTTTCAATTGTTGTTTATTTCTTTCATTTCCCTCCTCTCTCTCTCTCTCTCTTTTTGTCAACATGGTCTTAGACTCAAGGGCCCCATGCTTTGAAAAGATTAGTTCAAGACACAAAGGTTTCCAAAAAGATCTCTAAGAGCTAAGGATTCTTTTCACCAGAAGTGAAGAACGTCCCGTGTTCTTGGCATTCCTTGCCCTTTCTGTAAGCCACTGATACTCCTATACATTCATCTGCAAGTATAGCCTAGAACAGACCTCAGTCTACAGTAGGGACTGAGAACCCATGAACTTAGACTAATAGTGATTCCATTCATCTAGCGTATAACCATATCAATAAAAAAGACAAAAGATAATATTTAGCAATTTAAACATTTTAAAGCCAGGTCAGAGTTGCAAGAATGTTTCCTACTGCATCTATAATTAAAGAATTAAAAAGTGACAGTTAAGTATACTTGGAATTACTTTAAGAGTAAAATGATTCTAGGGGCACCTGGGTGACTTGGTCGGTTAGGCGTCTAACACTTGGTTTCAGTTTAGGTCATGAACTCATGGTTCATGGGTCTGAGCTCCACACTGGGCTCTGGGCTGACAGTGAGGAGCCTACTTGTGATTCTCTCTCTCTCTCTCTCTGCCCCTAACCTGCTCATGCTCTCTCTCTCAAAATGAATAAACTTTAAAAAAGAGTAAAATGATTCTATACCTTCCAAGTATATAAAGTTGATTATAAATACAATTTTGTTAGAAAAAAATACAGATGAATATAGACCTTGATTTATCAGAATACATTGGTTGTCACATACACTATTTCAGGAAGCTTAAACAAAGAGAAATTACTGGATGGATACAGGGTAGTTCATAAGATTGAAGGAAAAGCAGACATGGGCATAAAATCAGATAACTCCTGTGATATCAGGTCGGAATTCAGAGTTTGTCATTTTCGAGCTGATAGCAGAAAACACATATATACACGAAAACAAAGCAAAAACTTCAGTACGAACTTTTCTGCCCATAAAATATTTTATTGAAAATTCAATTCCCAGGATAAATATTAGTCTAGTTTAAACTAAAACTGCTTGTCCATCACTGATTAAAATCTCTTTTGGAAACAGATTAAATGGAAGTGAAAGTTATTCCCCTAAAGGAAGTGTGAGAAGCTGTAACCATACAAGGGTATTTTTTCTCACAAGCAAATGAGGAGGGACCTACTGTGATCCTCCCCAACCCAATACACACACTGTGAACTGCCTGCTATCACACAGGTACACTAATACATCTATACATAGAATTCTACAGTATGTCTACTAAACATACATTGTTATCATAATATACAATCTTAGCACAACATAATTGGAGAATAATTATAACATAGATAATTTTATTTTAAAATGTATATAAAACATAATACACATAAACTGACTTTAGTTATGTAAAAATGCTTGGGTGATGGAATAATCATAATAGGTGAGATCAGACATGAGTATTTGGGGGTATGCAGGAGAACAAATTATATTAAAATTACATCTGCTTCCTTAAAATTTTCCAGTCCAAAACTTAATGTGTTTGAAATTGTCAAAATAATCATTAGCTATAACAAAAAATATTTGTATTTAAAAGAACTACATTCTATTCATACCTTTTCCATTTAATAGCTGTATTGCTAAGAGGATATTATTTAAACTCTCTGAATATCTGTCTTGCAGACAGAAAAAGAATAAAATCTATCTTACAATATTTCCTTAAGGTAAAAACTAAAAGGATCAATATATTAGTGATTTTGATGCTGACAGTATGATTAAATGGCATATTCTGATAAAAACCCAAAGTAATAAACCAGGACTGGAAGGTGAATATTTAGTTCATTTTAAGTTGATATTAAGATAGTCATAGAAGTGGGAGTTGAAGGTGTTTTGATTATATTGAAGAAATTTTAATTATGAACCTTTTTGATAAATGAAATCAGCATGCTCGCCACCTAGAAGAGTGCTCAAAAGCACACATATATTAAGTCTCTATATAACGTATTTTATTGCTTTATGACTTTATTTATTTTTGGGAGAATTTAACTGACTAAAATTCCTAATTTTAATTATTATGCTTAAAAACATTTAACATATTGAATATCTGGTAAGTCAGAAAGAGCTTGAATTGACTGAGCACTGTCCATATGCAAGCTATATTTCTAGATACTGGAAAACGATAGTAAACCACAAAAAAAAAATTGTTCTTTTGGATTTATCATTCCATGGGAGAGGGAAACATGCAGGCATAATAAACAATAAATATAAACATTATGCAGTTTTAAAAAATATTATAAACATTGGAATTAGTAAAGAGATTAGAATATCTGTGGGAGATGACTGAAATTCTAAATAGATTGGTCTTGGTAGGGTGGGGCAACCCAATGGGTGGGAGCGTCCCACAGGCAGTGAAAGAATTTACCCACAGTAGAACAGAGGAGATAGAAGTTTATTGAATACAGGGCAAGGGAGCAGGGGGAAGGACAGCAAAGGAAAGACTGTGTGCCAGCAGGCGCTGGTGGGGGCTGACATTAAGGGGGGTAGGTGAGGAGGTATGGGAATGTATGTAAATTTCTTTTTTGGTACCTGCCCCGGTTGTAAGTAGCTGATTGGTCAGCTAAGGCTTATGAATATTTTGAGATGTTTGCCTAATGAGTCTGTTTGCATTCGGCATGGAGGTCACCCTGCCCCTTACTCAGCTTTCCATTGCTCAAGTGTTGCCTAAAAGTGGTTTTTATAGACAGTACCTATTTAAGAAATGAAAACAGTTGTGAGAATAAGCTCTGCTGATATCCATATGAAGAATGTGGGTGGCAGAGGTAGCTGCAGTGCAAAGGTCCTGAGTTGAACAGGGCTGTCAACGGCTTACAGAAAGTGTAACAGTGTCAAGAAGCAGAGAAATTTCTCTTTTACCTATTCTGAATGAAAGGCATCCTTACCTCACAGAGATCTCCTGGACACTTTTATGTATTGAATTAAATTTTTCCAAGGAAAGGGGCCCTCCATTTTACCTGGTGTGTTTGGAGACCAATGAGGAGAACAGCATGGCTCAGAAAGTAGTAAGAAATATGCAGGAGTCAGCACACTAGGGCAGGGAAGGAACATTTTTATTTTAACGAGAGACACTGAATACTGAGAAATGAAAGTAACTTGCCCAAGATTACTCAGGGGATCAATGGACTGACTTTTTAATTTTTTTTTTTTCCATCTCATTCTAGGTGCTTTGTTTGTCATTGGAGATTTACATGTAAACAGTACACTCCATTTTAGTTCTGTTACTGTTGTCAGAAAAAGTGGTTTGAAATCTAGAGACAAAAACTTAGGCCTACATTTAGTGTTTGGGGGGAAAACACCTTTAAATATGTTTAAGTAGAATTAAAACAAAGAGAGAAGGATAAAATGAGAGAGAAGAGATCAAAAGTATAAGCAAGCTTTAACATTCAGAAGCTAGAAGATGAATGTTATTGAAGAGGATCCACAGTCCTCAGTAGGGATAGATTTATATTTTATGTCAAGCATAAATGCATGCACAGGTAATGAACAAGGATAAATGTCACGGGGATTGAGCCATTTCTGTACTAGGAAGAGTCAGGCAGATAAATTTAAGTTCCCACTGAAAAGATCTAAAACTGCTGGATTAAAATTTTCTAAAAACAGCAGCAAAAACAATGCCATTTTTATATTAAAGAGCTGGCAAGCAAATGTAGATGAATCAATATTTAAAAATCTAGATAACACAAAATATAAATGGAGTCCTAAAGCTGATTTTGAACGGGGAGAATTTGCAGCCGACAAAGAGCCCAGTCTTTGGTCACTGACTGTAGAGGAGTAAGCAGGACATCCCCAACAGTAAAATTGGGACCATGGGGTTAAATCCTGTCTTTTACCGGTAAACCAGAAGGAAACATCCCCTACATCCCTAGGCTCGTTAAACTACAAGAGGAATTGCATTATTCAACACTAACCACTGGAGAAGCAAAAACAAAAATAAAGCCTGAGAAACAGTGACCAGTTAGGCCTCCCCTGATTTGTGGTTCAAATTCAAAGTAACTAGGTAAATGTTAAAAAGCCTCAGTGAAGAATTAAGTTTAAAATTTCATAATCTGTGGCTGAGGGGGTGAACAGGAGGGAAAGTAAATCATCTCTGGAAGTATACACCAACGACATACTCTCAAATTATAATCTTATGCCACTGGTACATCCATGTCTCTGTGAGGGAATGAGGTCTGGGGCTTCCTACTCTGTCATCTTGCTGATGTCACTCCAACGTACTTAATTTTTATTAGTGAGTTATAACATTCATTAATTATTCTGTGTAACATTTTGTTCTGTTATTCCCTAAGCAGGGCTCACTGTGCCTAAACTTTGTGTGAAAATAATAGGGTGTATTCTTTCCTTATGAGGGACTAGAATTTTGGTATATGCTAGGCAAAGAATGACGATATGATCAGTCTCCAATAAAAACATTGAGCATTTTGTCTCATAAACTTCACTGCACAATAGTTCCACTTTCATTACAGATTTCTTAAATTTTTCATATTAAGTTATACGTATTTTATATGATTCATTATTAGTTTATAAACTCAGGGAAGACATCGGACAAGGATGTTTTGATTTTTTTTAATATTTTTAAGTAGGCTTCATGCTCCGCATGGAGCCCAACATGGGGCTTGGGGTCATGACCCTGATATCAAGACCTAAGCTGAGATCAAGAGTCAGATGCTTAAATGAACTAACCACCTACGCACCAGAAGGGTTTTGATTTCTAAGACCTTAATTAAGCCCACCAAAGATAAGAAGTCTCCCTTAATAATCTAAATTTGGGGGAGAAATCATAATAGAAAAAAGAGTCTTTGTTTAGCACTGTGATCCACACATCCAAGAATCACAATAATTTCCACTGTATAATACCAAGAGGCAGAAATAGACTTGTACAACCACATAAATAACAATAAGATTACCTTGAGGAGGTAATACCTTTGTAATAACAAGAGCTACATTAGATGTGATTTAATTAAACTTAGGCAACTATTTCTGGACTGTCTGTTCTCCAAAGTGCATTTTTTTAATTTAAGAAATGATTTACTGATAAATATTTGTGTTTATACTAAGTATATTAATTCTTGTGGAGCAAATAAAAGTGCTGACTCCTTCTTAGGGTCCACTCAAAAGCCATGATGATAGTAAAGACTTAGGGGAACAAGAATTATTTTGGGTGATATAAATAAGAATATGATAGTCTTCAGGGTAAATCCTATGTCAGGCTGTTTAGAATCTGGTCTACTTTTCTTCCACAACAACTTTTCATATTTTTTTCCTCAGAGACATAAATACATTATTAACAAGAAGGCATATTATTTGGATCAAGACCTCTTAGAAATTTTTTTGGAAGTTTATATTTGATAATCAATTTTACCATAGCATTCTTAGTTCCTTAGTTCTTATAATTACTCAAATCTGAGTTATAAAATTAAAATGGAAAAAAGAATAGAGCACACACATTTAAAGAAGAATGCTGGCTGCTTCTTTGTATTAAATTGCTCCAATAAAGAATGAATTGGCACTTTAAAGTCATTTAATTAGGAAAAGAGTATTTTATTTTTATATCTTATATCACAACTTACAAAATAGTGACTTTAATGGTTTTGCTCACTTAATTATGTCAACAATTAAGAGACTGTTAAACACAAAGCTATAACTTGTCTTGTTGAGTTTGATTCATTTTACTGGCCTACTTATATTTCAACTAATTCTTTTAAGTATTTGGATACAAGCAAGGTTTTAATGAAACAAAGTGATACGGATGCTGTTATTTTGATTGCGTAGACTACAGTTTAACAAGAGTAAAAAATAAAATGTAAAATATAATTTAAATACACCTAATTAATCCTATTCATATAATATCTTCTGATGATTCAAAATTATTACAGTGCCTTCAGTTATCATTTTCATTCTTTTTCTGGTATTTATGAATACAATGCCCTTGGGCATTGTCTTAATCTCTTTACACTACAATGTCATCACTATTAAAGGGAATAATTATCATAAAATAGAAGCTACTGCTTAAAATTGTGTCCTAGATTAATGAGATTAAAACACATTAATGAGACAAAACCCACAGAATGCATATCATTGACAAATTAATTACACCATAAAAGTTAACCTTAATTATAATATTATAATTTTTCCTCTTTTATTATTATTTGTCAGTTCCCTTGTATCCACACTGCCTTCCTATCAGTCACTAAATAATGGGTTTTCTTAAAGCTTAGCTTTTTTTTCTTTTCTTCATTCTCATAGTATATCTTTTACCTTGACAATCTTATCCACAGATACATTTAATGTCTCTATATTTATGATGGATCCAAATATAAACTTAAACTACATATTATTCCTGCAAACTGCATCAATGTTTCCAATGATTATGTAATATAATACTATGGATATTTCAATAAAACTCAGTGTTGGTTTGTAAGATAAAAATAAATGAGAATATTTCTCTAAAAACTTGATTTATACTAGCACTCCTAAGTCAAGGTCTTTACCATTCATCCTACTGCACAGAGCATTTACAGAGCTGTCATTGTTGACTCTTCGTACTCGTCATCTTTCTATACCCATTCATCAAAATTTTAAATTTAAACGCATAAATGCTTTTTATATTTCAAATTTTCCCTCTCTCCATTAGAACTGCTATTATCACTTTCCAACTAATATCCTCATGCATTCAAACTCTAGATTCTACTTCAACTGCTCTTAGTACTAGAGCTGCAGTAACCTTAATAAAACACAAATGCGATCATACCAACTTTCTGCTTAAACCCCTGCAATCTGTTTTCATGGAAGAGAGTTGTTGGACTATGAATTTGGTGGTATGGCATGGGTCTGATATATCTGTTAACAATATTTGACAGTGAAAAAACAATAATGATATTTGTCAGTGTTCTTGAAGGTTTGCTATGAGGTAGGCATTGAGCTAAGTATATAACAGGCATTATTATCTCATTCAGACCTCACAAAAAGTCTGTCTGAGATTATTGATAATCTTAACTACTACCATTTCAACAATGAAGAAAGTAAAATGTTAAGCAAGTTGACCATAATACTACAAACATAAAACCCTAAAGACTCCAAATCAAACAAACAAAAAACAAAAACAGAACTTTTAGAATGAATAAGCAGATTCAATAAAGTTGCAGGATACAAAATTAACATACAAAAGTCAGTTGTGTTTCTATACATGAATAATTCTTTGAAAAAGAAATTAGGAAAACAATCCAATTTACAGTATCAAAAAATAATAAAATACTTAGAAAAACTTAACTAAGGAGGAAAGACTTGTATATGGAAAACTAAAAAAAATGAAGAAATTAAAAGATGAACAAATCATACCATACATGACACCATGGATGAATCTGGAGGCCATGATGCTAAGTGAAATAAGGTACACACACACACACACACACACACCACTGCATGATTCCATGTGTGTGAGGTATCTAAAACGGTCAGATCCATAGAATAAAAAAATGGGGTAGTGGTTATAAGGGCTGGGGGATAGGGGAAAATGGAAAGATACTATGAATGGACATGGTATTTTAGTTAAGCAGGTTGAATAGGCTCTAGAGATATGCTGCACAATGGTGTATCCATGGTCAACAATAATTTTGGCACACTGAAAAATGTAAGAGGGTATATCTCACTTTAAACTTCCATATAACAATAAAAAAAACTTTAAAAATTGGTCAAAATCCCTTTGTTAAGTGATGCAGCATGGACACCAGACTACTGTATTTTTACTTAATCCCTAGCTTTTGAAGAATACTTACAGTAGGGTGATCTTTGCTTACAAATGAGAATGGATTGGCTTATTCATAAATAGCTATATTGAAATACAATCAAATAGAGAGAATATATGGAAAATAGTTGCCATGATTTGGCCAAGGTGGGGGTGGGAAAAACTAGAGAACTGTTTACTATGGTAGCATGACTTAACAAGAAACATGTATTTTCTCATTTCACACACAAATTGTACTGAATAAAATACAACACACACATTTATCTGAGATAAACACAAATTAGACACATTTCAGAAATTAAAGCTACATCTAGATGATTTATCAGTGGATAGAAACTGAATGTAGGATTTAGGATCTGGAGTTATAATTCCAAACTGGAATGGGTGATAACTCTTTACTCTCTTTAAGGCTGGGAGCTGAAGATAAGCATAAAAGTGTAAGTATTCATCTGTAAATGAGTATAAGATTAAAAAAAAAAGGAAAACATCACGTCTCTCTCTCCACTCATATACACAGCCTCTTGACAGAATACCATATCTCTGGTTAAATTTTTGTGTTTTGAGCTGAAGCCAAAGAGAAACAATCCTTAAGAATTTTTAACAACCAAGTGTCTAACAGTCTTCTTTGAAAAGAGCTTCAGCTAAAAATGTGTTCATAGTAAAAAAATTATAAACCACATGAGGAAATCCACTGCCAGCAGAGAGGTAATCTACATTCCAAAACTATAAGTCAACCTTAAATAATGACTATTATTAGGGCAGTAGAATTGAGTATATAACCAACAGGTAATTAGAACTTAGAGCCTATAAGGGTAGTAATGAGGTGAAGGGACAGTCAGTAATAATTTCCATTTTCTGTTCTGGTTAATTGGGTGGATGATGGTATATTCACCAAGGTGAAGAATGCAAAAAGAGAATGTTGAGGGAAAACATATGTTTAGTTTGCCACATTTGGATTTGGAGATGCCTGTGGCATACTGTCTTAGTCAACCTGGCTACCATAATAAAATACCATAGAATGAAAATAAATAGAAATTTATTTTCTCACAGTTCTGGAAGTTGGGAAATTTAAGACCAGGGTGACACCCAATTTGATTCCTAAGAGAGTTTTCCTTCTGGTTTGCAGATAGTTGCCTTCTTACTGTATTCTCGCATTGTCTTTCCCGTGTATATGTGTGTGTGTGTGTGTGTGTGTGTGTGTGTGTGTGTGTATAGAAAAATGGAAAGAGAAGGAGAAAAAGAGAGAGTGCTCTGATGTCTTTTCTTATGTGGGCACTAATTCCTTCATGAAGGCACCATAGTAATGACATCATCTAATCCTAATTGCCTCTGAAGGGCCCCATCTCCAAATACAATCGCATTAGGAGTTAGGGCTTCAAAATATGAATTTTGGGGGGATACAAACATTCAGTCCATAACACTGCTATATATTTTCCTAGAAGAAATAATATGCTCACTTGAAACGAATTTATGTCATTAATCATGAATTCTTGACTCTATTTATTAATACTTATTAATAAAAGGTAATTTGGAGTTCACAGATATTCAAATAATTTATTTTGTATCAAATCATTCAATTAACAGGAATTTGAGTGCTTATTGTGTGCCAGTCACTGTCAAAAACACTTGGATTGCATCAGTGAATGAAGTAAAGATCCCTGGCCTGAGGTGGCTTTCCTTATAAGAAGAGAGATGATAAATAAATACAATCGACAAATTAAATGATATGTCAAGAGGTAGTAGAATATGGAAAATTTCTATTTGAGTGTGTAGTGATAATGGGGCAAAATGATTGTCTCTTTCTCTTTCTTATCTGCATCATTTACAACATTATTCTGAATGTTTACTCCTCATAAAATGATATCTGTTTCCCTACACCTTGAACCTGACCTTGCCTTGAGACATGCTTTAAATAATGAAATGCAGTGGTACTGAAGTGGATAAGTTCTAATCCTAGACCTCAATCACTGCATACTTTTACTTTCAGAATCTTCCCTTCCATCATGTGAATCACATTGGGCTATTCTGTGAAGGATGAGAGACCACTCATACCAGAATTCAGACATCCCAATTGGCCCACCTGAAGTGTGCACCATAGAAGAGAGTCCATCCAAGATCAGCAAAAGTCAACTTTCTTAACTCACATCTGACCACAGGTGCCACAGAAGACTAGCTGAGACAATATGCACACACACACGGCATACATGGATATCTACATACATACAGGTATGTAGATACACACATTCACACACACATAGCAAAAACTGATATATAACATATATGTTATATATATTTATATATACATATATATAGTGAAAACTTGTGAAATAATCTGCAAGTGCAGAAAGTTATTATTCAAATAGAATATATATATTTAAGCAGCTTGTTAACAAAAATTCTGTTTTAGACTATTTTATAATATGTAGCATATCTTTTCATCTACTGTCTTTGAAGTCTATAGGTTTTTCATTTTCTTGTAGAATGATGCACTTTATTCCAAAAATCAATGTATTCCTTATGGATTTTATTAGGCACTGGAAATCAGGAGCAGAAGGAAGCAGCCACAGGAAATATGGATTGCATGCTTATTGGTTCGCTTCCATACGTTTTAACAGTATTAATTTAAATCAATTTTCACAGTCATTCTATGGCATGTGTACAATTATTGCGTCCGTTTACATGCAAGAGAAAAGAAGCACATAGAGGTTAACTGTCCCTGGGCCACACAATGGGGGCAAAATTTGATCCAGGAAATTTGATTCCCAAATCCCACTCTTTTTACTATGCTAATGTGCCTATCATAATTTAGCTCTGCATTGTATGTGTGTGTCTTCAAATATTATACCTATATATATTTTAGGCATAACTGGCTATAAGGAAACTTTTTCCCTAAAATTGTCATTCAGAAAAAAGAGAGAATTTTTACCTTTGTGTTCCATCACAGTATTTTTTTTTAGTGTTTTCTCAATGGTTTTGCATATAACCACATAATGGCCACTATTGGATATTTCATAAACAAATCTCTTATAATCAATTTAGAAAATAACTACTAAGTAGTTAATTTGTGAATATTGAAGACAAATAATTATAGGAAGAAAAACCACAATCACTTCAATTTTAAGTGGATAAATACCTGAAGCATCAGCTCAAATCTCCATTAAGATATCACACATGTTTTTAAAACTTCTATATTTGAGGAACGCCTGGGTGGCTTAGTCGGTTAAGCATCCAGGCTCTTGATTCTGGCTCAAGTCATGACCTAACAGTTGCGAGATTGAGCCCCACCAGGCTCCATGCTGGGTAAGGAGGCTGCTTAAGATTCTCTCTCTCTTTCCCTCTCTGTCTGCCTCTCCTTCACTTGCATGCTCTCTCTCTCTCTTTCAAAAAAAATTAAAAAAAAAAAAAACAACCCTCTATATTTCAAACAGCAGCAAAAGGGACGGTGAATCTCTCAGGGTAGTTACGCTACATAACAAAATAAAAACTTCATTGTCTACTATAATATAAAGATTGAAGGGAAAGATAAAAAGTCTGGATTCATTTTTAAATAAAAAATAGAAAGTAGAAAGTATATAATTGTTTAGTGCATTCCCTTAAAGCTTGTTGTTTAGTATTGCATTGACTAAATGACAAATGTGCAAACTAAATTAACAGACTTGATATTGTGGGTAAACATCTGACAATTGCAGCTGTGGTACTATAAGTAATCAGTCACAGGCACCATTGGCACACATAGTATCAAGAGTCAGCGTTTACTTTAATTATTTGGTGTGCATGCAATACCCTTGGCTTTTTTTAATTTTCTAACTTCTGTTTGCTTGTTTTCTTGCTTATTTGTTTTGATTTGGATCTTCTATTTAGAAAAACAAAAAAGGAGATAACCTTGCCTCAAAGGTGCCTTGTATGGATACATCTGAAATAGAAAAATAAATAAATACATTATTTTTAAAATGATTTTTATTAATTTTGTCTTTCAAAAATGCATTTACACACCAGTAAATAAATATGTACAAGATCATAATAGTATGCTGTTGAACATCTATATTTGGACAATCTACTATTATATAAAACTTTATTTTATGTAGTTACTTGTAGAAACTGTGCTATTATATTCATATTTTAGGGTGTGTGTGTGTATATATGTGTATATATATATAGATATATATATGATCTCCTCTAAAAGGGTTAATAGAAGACACAATTAAAATGGCATATGCATTGGTGGATTTGTCTAGTTTTGTAAAAATAGGGCAACTAAATGAAGATATCTAGTATACAGTTGGGTAATGAAGTCTGGAGCCCATAAAATAAATCTTTGAAGTTTACTGTACTAGGCTATTTTATGGATGAAAGTGTAAAGAAGTAGAGAGTCAAGGCAATTGTCCAACTAAAAGGTGGTGAGTGTCAGAGACAATATTTGAATCTCTAAATTGTCTGACTTCAAAATCTATATAATCAACCACTATCTGTTTTTAAAAGTCTTATGCTCATACTAAATTTTATGTAATACGTAATCTACTCCCAAAAATTAGAAATGAAGTGTCTCTGGGTAGGTGAAGAAAAGAGCAATAAATTACAGACAAAACGGGACAAAGTGAATGAGTGTGAAGACATGAGTATAGAACTGCCATTACCTGGTTTTGTTTCCTAATGCCACATTATTGATAATGCCATTGATGAGAACAATTGTTAAATGTTTATCATGCAATAAGCAAGAGCTGTATCAAAAACATATATGTAGTGCCTTACATGATTTCACAATATTTAATATTATTATTATTATTAATTATTATTATTATTATCATTATCATATTATTTCCATTTTATTTACCCTAAGTTACAGTAAAAATGTTTTCAGTTAATTTATGAATAAATTCCTACTGACAAAACCAAACAGAAGCTCTTAATATTCATTTATTTTGGCTGCATTATACGGAAAAATACACTTCTGACTTTACTCATGTAAAATGTAAATAATTGACATATCTTATGTTCCTTTTATATAATGCAAAAAAATCATTTGAAATATAAAAAACTTTTGAGTCATAAGTATCATAAAATTCATTTATTTTATGAATCTAAAAATTTACATTATCTGGCACCTGCAAATTTATTCTAAAATAAATTTATACTTTTTACCTTTGACATCATATTTTCACAATTTTTACCCCATTTATCTCTTTTCATTTTTTTAAATTTCCCCATTAATTTTCATTTTGTTGAAAATTAGAGCACTTGGTACATGAATAACATTGCCAAATATGAAAGGCACAGTCTCAGCAGGATAAATTGGATTTACCTTGGTATATAACAAGCACTCACCAAATATTCAAACATTCTTAGGAGCTAAAAATTAGCATTTTCAAATATTGAATATCTCTCTGACATTTGGAGCTTTCCAAGTGTGGAAAATAGGTCAGATATTCTCAGAACAGCAATCCACATCAGAAAAAGGTTTCATATTTTAGAAATATATCAATTAAATGATTTTGAGAGCCATGGATTCTTGTTTTATCTCCTATACATTTAATCCTTTAGTTTCCATTTTTTTTGAATATTGCATTCTATCTTATTGGTGTAGACTTCTGTTCAAGTTATCTATGTATTTTATTATTTTAATAATTAAGTGAAAAATCAAAGCCATCTAAGTTAGGTTAGGGTCATATGACATGCCTGAAAACTAAATAGCTGATAGAATTTACCAGATGGATGTATCATACATAGCTTCATATGCAGCTTCTCTAACCATTAGATTTTGGTCAGTATCGATATGATTTGACTTCAGTTCATACAATGGAGAAAGAGTATGTACTTCCTTAATAGTAAATATCTCAAATAGGATATAAAAACTTCAAATTGGGGCGCCTGAGTGACTCAGTCAGTTAAGTGCCTGACTTCAGCTCAGGTCATGATCTCGCAGTTTTTCAGGCTCTGTCCTAACAGCTCAGAACCTAGAGCTTGCTTCAGATTGTGTCTCCCTCTCTCTCTGTCCCTCCTCCTTTCATGCTCTGTCTCTCCCTGACTCTCAAAAATGAATAAATGTTAAGTTTTTGAAAAAAAAATGCACATCAAATTACTTACAAAAATAATGCAGAACTATCCCTTTAACAATATTACATGTTACTCTAAGCATTAAACTGAGGCCTTTACAAAATTAAAGCAAACTACAAATGCATATTTAAATACTTGACATCAAATTTAGCATGGGACTTTATTTAAAATATTTCATTTGAAGCATATTGTTTCTATTTCTTCTTTCCATATGCACACTGGATATATAGAGTATGTGAACATTGATTTAATTAAGCAGATTATTTTGAGCAGCTGAGTCATAAACTGAGATATTTGGAAAGAAAAATGAGCAGTACACAGTTTGGTATGTCAGGCTATTTAAAACAACTTCAAAATTTTTCCCTTTGAAATTTCTCCCAATTCTTGTCCAAAGCTATAAGGCAAATTGATATAACTAATGTTCAGGAAGATGCATCACTCCCTAGTCCTACCTAATAAATAAATTATATTCTCTATAAAGAACTTGCTTCCAAGCAAGGCAAACATGAGATGGTGAAAGAACCATAAAATTTGAGAAACTAGTGAGTGTCTTTAGACCATGAAAAATGAAAGGAAAACTGCAGCTATAAAAATGTTACTCTGAAAAACTATGTTTAAGGGGAAATTTGAAGAATCCACAATTTCCTTTGACTGAACCAATGCTAAATATCATTTCAGAGGAAGAAGCATGGATAAATGAAGACAGAAGTCAGACAAGAATTTGACTCTTGCTAAGTGATTCTTGTTCCACCTATAGTAAGTGTCAATGGGCAACAAAAAGGAACAGCAAAATTGGGATATTATGTAAGAATTTAGTCTTTGTAAAATAGTGTATTAAATATATATTTTTGCTTATTTTGAACTAAATTACTGATACAATTTTATTTGCATATGTCTTATAGAGATTCACTCAATTGTTTCATATTGGTGATTTGTTTTTAGTTTTAATTATTTATGGAGTAGTATATTTAGAGAAACACAATCCAGGTAAACACTTTTCTATAGGACACATCTTTTATGAAACTCCATTTACCAAAACACTTGCCAGGTTTGCCTGTTTATCATCATTGGCACAAGTGCTCAGATTTTTCAATTTTAGACAAAAATTACTAAATGCTCATAATTATATAATATTTTATAAAATGTATTTTCCATTTTGTCTTGTTGACTACTGTGAATAATAAGTTGGCATGGTGTCTACTTAAAGTCTATTTTAAGTAAATGTAAGTCAGTCAGAGAAGGCAGATCTCGTATGTTTTAACTCGTATGCGGATCTTGAGAAACTTAACAGAAGACCATGGGGGAAGGGAAGGGAGAAAAAAAAACAACATTATAAACAGAGAGAGATGGAAGCAAACCGTAAGAGACTCTAATACAGAGAACAAACTGAGGGCTGTGGGAGAGGGGAAAATGAGTGATGGAAATTGAGGATGGCACTTGTTGGGATGAGCACTGGGTGTTGTATGTAAGCCAATTTGACAATAAAATCTACTAAATAAATAAATAAATAAATAAACAAAGAAACAAATAAATGTAAGTATAAGGCATATCACTTCCACTTGATGTACAAAGCTAGCTTCTGTTAAATAGTACTCTAGAAAATTAGATGGTTTCTAAGTTACTGTTCTGCAAGGTAGTTTCTTCTGTGCCTTTTTTTCATATTACGTTCTATAACGGAAAGCATGCACACACACATGCACATACACTATCATGATAAATTTTGTAGTCTTTAATAGGCCTTCAATCAACTAAATTGAAAATACATTGTATGATGTATATAAAGATATGAGAAGAGAAAAACAAAATAATTTATGTAAGTGCTAAAAGTAAGTCTTTTTGATATGGGATTGCTATAATTATAGGATCAGATAAAAACTACCTAAAATGAAAATAACATTATTTTCTATTTTTAGAGAGAGAAAATAAAATAGATGACATAAAAATATGCTCTTTCCAGGAGAAGCAAAATAAAAAACTAAATACAGAAGGTATCTAAAAATGAGGACTCTTCTATAAGGAAACAACTAATATATATATGCATTTGAATACAGAACTTTAAGATAGAATAAAATAAGGTAGATAGAAAAAGCCCTTTGCTAAGAGAGCAAGAGTAGTTTGGAGAATGTAGGTAAAAATTTTACTCCATTAAGTATAACATAGCCCTAAAATTACTACATGTATGATTTCAATTATGACAGTAAAGATAAATGCTAATTTAACCATGTGGAAAGTAAGATACGGTCAAACATATGAATCCCTCAGGAAGATTATAAAGAGTAATAAATAGAATTGTTTTAAAATGTCGATAGTCTGTAATTGTGACTTACTGAAATTTAGAGATTTTTAGAAAAATAATTCTCCATGATAAATGTGTGAATAAAAATGTTTTGACAGAAATATTCGAATTGTCACCTTTAAATGTAGATTTATAGATCAATGTCTTAAAGAGTAATATGTTTATTTCATTTGAGAATGATCCTTACATTAAAAGAAGGTACAAAATACATTTATAATTAAAAATTAGAACACAAAGGGAAATTAAGAAGTCACCTTGTCATAATAAGGACAAGATTTGGTAATAACCTTGTGATGTTACACCTTTAGAAGTAGTTGAAATTCCTTTATGAAGAAACATAATAGATTTTGTATATAACAATGGAGCATTATTTCATAACAAAGAGACATATTATGGTTACCACATGATGTAGGGATGGTGATGAGCCTTTCCCCCATCATTAAACATATCTGTTGAAGAGAAGATTGAAAATAATAGAAAATGCACTCACCATTAATCTCAAATTGAAGTTGGAAGAGGAATAAGTCTATATAATGTTTAGGTCTCTAGGTTCAAGAAGATATGGGTGCGAATCCTACTTTATCAACTCCTAGTTTTGACAAATGATATTAATAGTCCTTCTGGGTTCTTGGATATGATAAATAAGATAATGAATGTAAAAGGGCTTGGAATAGGTATTGTTACATTTTATTTACTTACTATCTATTAGCCATTATTCAGAGAGTCCATTGAGTATTGAGAGGCCTGGGGCACCTGGATGGCTCACTTAGTTAAGTGCCCAATTTTGGCTCAGGTCATGATCTCAAAGTTCGTGAGTTCAAGCCCTACATTGGGCTCTCTGCTGTCAGCACGGAGCCTACTTCGGATCCTCTGCTCCCTCTCTCGCTGCCTCTCCCCTGCTGGTTTTCTCTCTCTCCAAAAATAAACTTAAGAAAAAAAAAAAAAAAAAAAAGAAGCATAGAGAGGCCTAGCATTTACGAATTTTTGTACATCGTTTACAGGAAAATAATATGGAATTTGGTACAAAATTTTATTTAGAAGGAGAATGAACAACTAGAAATTACATTCAATATTTTTTAAAAGTACACAATACTATCAACATCACAAAATTATGGAAATAGCATAATACTTTTAATATAAACTACCTAATGTCTCATATATTGTATTTTTTTTAAGTTTATTTATTTTGAGACAGAAAAAGATAGAGAGAGAATGAGCAGGGGAGGGGCAGAGAAAGAGGAGGACAAAAGATCCAAAGTGAGCTCTGAGCCATCAGCAATGAGCTGGAGGCAGGGATCAAACTCACAAAACATGAGGTTATGACCTGAGCCAAAATTGGACAGTCATCTGACTGAACCACCCAGGCACCCCATCATATAATGTATTTTTTCCTAAATTTGTTTCTTTATAATTTTGGATTGCTCATTCATACACCGATGGTTTGCATATTGTCATTGTCTATAGACAGAATAAAAATGTCATTTAATCATCTCCTTGACTAGTCAAATTTAAATTTATTTCTTTTTTTTTGGTATCAATATTTACTTTGGTATCAATATATATTTTTTAAATGTTTATTTACTTTTTGACAGAGAGAGTGTGAGTGTAAGGGCAAATCAGGACTGATTCCATTTTGCTTAAGGGCAAACTGGGACTGACTCCATTGTATTCCCTGTCCTCCACCCTGAGTCCCCAGTGCTTCCGCAAAAGCTTAAAACCTGCAACTTCCCGGTGCCAAAAGAACCACGCCCAGTGGCCTATGGAACCGGACCCTCGACCCTTCCTCAGCCAATCGGCTAGGGTCACGAATGTCACCCCTCCCACTGCCCCTAGACTCCTTTAAAACTATTGTGTTTTTGTAACGTGCCCTCTCTCCCGACCCATCGCTGCGTCGGTGCGGTAGGAGATTGAGCTCAAGCTAGCTCGAATAAAGGCTCTTTGTTCTTGCACCGGACTGGGCTCCGTGGTGGTTTTTAGGGTCCCCGAATTCTGGGCATAACATGAGCAGGGGAGGGGCAGAGAAAGAGGAAGACATAAAATCTGAAGCAGGCTCCAGGCCCTGAGCGGTCAGCACAGAGCCTGACACGGGGCTCGAACTCACAAACCATGAGCTCATGAGGAGCCAAAGTTGGTGCTTAACCAAA
The DNA here is from genome assembly GCA_004024585.1 of Paradoxurus hermaphroditus. NCBI lineage: Eukaryota > Metazoa > Chordata > Mammalia > Carnivora > Viverridae > Paradoxurus > Paradoxurus hermaphroditus. Next base: position 3,113 of record PITB01023977.1, on the reverse strand, counting down.
TGAGCCACCCAGGCACCCCTCAGTATTTTTTTCTAGTTTGAATAATTATCTGCTTTTCACTGCCCATCTTATATTTACTCTATGATACTTTATAGAAATGCATATTTACAAAAAAATCTTTGTTATTAACTATGCTAATAAATTTGAGGAAAATTTTAACAAAAAAATTTGCAGAGGACATGGTTAATGAAGACATTTATTTTTGTGCATTCTTGAAACTTTACTGAAATACAAATAAAAAAAAAACATATTATGAGTATAAATACACAAACTCAATGACAAAAGAGAAGAGAATAGCAAGAAAAATTTGGATCCTAAAAAGCAACTGGATGTATGCTAAATGATTTAGCAGACCTGGACAAATGAATCCTAACCTGGCTACTGGATAGAGTAAAAATCGTTTTAATTTTTTTTAGGCTTTTATTTATTTTTGAGAGCAGGAGAGACAAAGCATGAGTGAGGGAGGGTCAGAGAGAGAAGGAGACACAGAATCTGAAGCAGGCTCCAGGCTCTGAGCCGCCGCAGAGACTCACAGACTGTGAGATCATGACCTGAGTGAAGTCGGACACTTAACTGACTAAGCCACCCAGGTGCCCCAAAATCATTTAAATTACACAAAAAAAATTGCCAAAGGCTTAAGATTGGTGACACCAAGGACCTTGGATCCAGAAGTAAATTTAAGAGCATCTAAAAACTCAACTAAAGAATTCTGGTGGAAAATCTGTTTTAAAAATAATTATCAGAGTTACGAAAATGATACTAAATCATTACTAATGAACCCCTAATAACAAAGCAATAAAATGCCCATAAAGTAAAAATAATCAAACATCTCTTAACATCTTCACATTGGCATGTTGGCTATGGTTTCTGACATATTTAACTCTTTTTATATCTCTTTAAAATTTAAACTTTTCTTTCTAATCCATCACTTCTCAGACTACTTTGGCCTTGTTTCTGGTCCCATTAAAATTCTGAAACATCTAGGACTTGGACTACAGGGTACTTCCATATCACTAAATCAATGGTCATTTCCATTTTTATTTTACTGGACTATCCTTGGAAAGCTCATATATGTGCACAGATTTAAAACCATCTCTGGGGGCGCCTGGGTGGCTCAGTTGGTTAAGCGGCCGACTTTGGCTCAAGTCATGATCTCGTGGTCTGTGGGTTCAGGCTCCGCGTCGGGCTCTGTGCCTGGGGCCTGCTTTGGATTCTGTGTCTCCCTCTCTCTCTGCCCTTCTCCTGCTCACGCTCTGTCTCTATGTCTCAAAAATAAATAAAACTTTAAAAAAAAATTTAAAACCATCTCTGAACAGATAAATTATGTATATTTATTGACAGGGGTTAATTAGAAATCATTAATGCCTTCAAATAATTTTTAGAATTATTGTTAATACATATTATTAAATATATTAAAAACTAACAAGTATCTTCCTACAATCTGGTCTTTTGGTTTGAGTTATCTCTCAGAAAGTGTTTTTTTTGTCTATTGTATTTTGTAAATTATCTGTGAGTAACCCATTTTATCACCACTTTCTACCTAATTCTTCTTTTTTTTATTTTTTTAACGTTTATTTGTTTTTGAGAGACATAGAGACAGAGTATGAGCAGGGGGAAGGCAGAGAGAGAGGGAGATACAGAATCTGAAGAAGCAGGCTCCAGGCTCTGAGCCGTCAGCACAGATTCCGATGCGGGGCTCGAACTCACAGACCATGAGATCATGACCTGAGCTGAAGTCGGCCGCCTAACCAACTGAGCCACCCAGGTGCCCTTACCTAATTCTTCTTAATCCATCATGAAATCCATCAATTTTGCCTCCAAAATAGCTCTCACAGTCATTACTATCTCTCTCTACTGCTACTTACCATGATATTATTCAAAAATTAAAACTGCAGTAACTAAACACTCTATCTAAAATATTTCTCTCTTTTAAAACTCTAGTTATTCTCTCAGACTATTAGTTTGGGAAAATGATGGTAGTTGCTTGATTGTGAAAATCTCCCACACCCTTCCTCAAAAAAAAAAAAAAAAGTATCTATCTATCTTTCTCTGATGAAGATAAGAGAGAAATCATACATGGCCCAATAATTTAGCATTCCTAAAAGACAGAAAATACTGCAACATTCAAATTATCCATGAATAGGGAAAATATATTCCAAAAGATTTCTGACTTTCAACTCACTACTATGACTCTGTTTACTTAGAATAGAAAAATAGAAGACTCAAGAGACTCTCAAAAAGAGTAAGGAAGGGCTTAAAATGTACCTGGAGCAACCTAGAAAGGGAATGTCCAGTATTAATGCACAAATGCCATCCTGGTAATCCACAACACTGGTTCCAGGGAAAGGACTTGAAAGGAGTGGGACCAGAACTAGAAGCTACAGAAAAGCATTGCATATGGAGCAAAAACAGTAATATAGAGAGAGGTTATTCTACTTGGAGATAAAGAAGTGAAAGGCTGCTAAATTTCTTATTAAAAATAAAAACAAAAAAGTTAGAAAATTACTAAAGTAAAGAGCTATGAGTGGTAGTAGACACATTCTTAACAGATTTTAAATCTATAAAGCGTCTAAAATTCAAATAATTGGGCTGCAAGAACATGAAGAGGGCAAGAAACTAAATACATATGATAAAAGCCATAGAATGAGATCTATCTTACCACACACAAAAAAGTAAATGATAAGACATTATCTCAAATCCCTGCAGCAAAGATGTCATTTTAAACAAAATATTTTTAGAAAACTGGATAGCCATTTAGAATAAATCAGGTAAAATTTGATCAATTCTTCATCACCACATAGAGGAATGAAATTTCAAACATAGAAATTTACTCGTAAAAAGTAAAATATAGAAGAATAGAAATACTAAAAAAAATAAAGCAGTTTATCCGTATCATGGATATATAGAAATATACAATTATTTTATGAGATCAAGTTCCAGGTACAAAATAATAATAATAAATAATAATAATAATAATAATAATAATAATAAAAAAATTGAATGTGGCCACATAAAATGATAGAATAATGATAGCCTTTAGGGAGAGGGCATCAAGAGATAATGAAAGACTGAAAAACATTTGCAATATATATCACAGATAAATGGCTAATATT
>PITB01023976.1:0-24888 GCA_004024585.1 Paradoxurus hermaphroditus | reverse complement strand
GCCGGGCCCAGGGGCGGGGGCACCCACCTCTTCGTTGGAGAGCGGGGCCGCAGGCTCCTCGGGTGCGGAGGCGCAGGCCGCCGGCGCTTTCGCCTCCTCCTCCGCGTCTGCTTTTTTCTGGTCCTTCCCCTTATTAAATCTCTGCTGCTCGTCTTCCTCCTGCAAGTACAGGGAGCGCGCACGTGACCCGGGCGGTCCCCAGCTAATGGGTCCCACCGTCCTTTAACCCCTCAAAACAAGAGCAAAGAATCAGCCTCAGGAGGAGACTGGCCGCGGAAGCCTGCCGGTGATCGCAGCGAAGGATATGGGCTCAGGACAAAACGTCAGGGCACCGCAGGCGCAGGGCAGGAAAGCCCGTCCTGAAGACAAAGGAGGGCACGGCTCCCCAGAAGAGCGCACCGGGAGGGGACACACGCCGCCGCCCCTCTTCTTCAAAGGACCCGAGAGAGAGAACCTACGTGAGCATTCCCTCAGGTGAGGAGAAACCGGGAGGGCAGGACACAGCCATTAGAAACACGTACACACGTATGTGAAACCCACAAGAATGCTCGAAGGCGGCGGGACCGTGCGCTCAACAAACATGGGCAGGCCACCTCAGTGTCCCCCAACGGCCTCGTGGGAGGGACCATCACAGCACAGATCAGGACGGACAAGGTTCCGCAGCACACACGACGACCTCATCGGAAGGAGCCAGAACCGGGCCACAGAGGCAGCGGGCCCACCAGATCTGGTGGCAGCAATGACAGGAGCCTGCCGACAGGGTGACAGTGGAGAGCGAGGGTGCCGGGAAGGCAGGCGGATGGGGCAGTCCCGGACAACCTCCGGGGCCGAGAAGATACAGCTCGGGAAGCAAGGGGGCGGAGCGAGGCAGGGAGTGAGGCATGCGCCATCAGCCCCCGCCCCGTCCGGAGAGTTCCGGGGGGCGTGTTCTGACCCCGGCACCAGGCGCAGCTTGACACGGAAAGCCTCAGCACAGCGCGACATACGGAAACCCTCCGCAAACGCCAGCAAAGGCCTTGAGTGACCGGTTTCGGCATTTAGGCGGTTCTACCGGACAGCAGGAGGGCATGGTTAGACCTGCGCTTGAGAACCTAAACCCTCAGGGGGGCTGTGTCTACCCAACGGAGGGATGAGTCAGAATTAAAAGAGAAGAAATTTTAAAAAACATCCTGAAACCCCAAATCCAACCCGAGTCACCAAAGGTGATTTCGAGGCTGTTCACGACACCCAGAAAGGCCCCTCCGCAGCCGCCCTGGGGGGATGTGCACCCACGCCCAACGCGTCCAGGACACCAGCTGCACCGCTACCGGAAATGACAAAGGAACAAAGACGCCGGCACCCGCCTGGAGAGACAGGGAGGGGGCCGTCTGCGCGGAGCGGGCGCCCCGACCCCGTGTGAGGGCAGGAAGCCGTGGAGTGCTTGCACCACACCGACCGCATGACACGAACCGCCCTGAAGACGCCCCCAAAACACGGACGCCGGGAGACACACGGTCGTACCCGGAAGGGAGACGGCCGGGGAGAGTCTCACTGTCCCACTTTGTGCCTAGCGTTTCACTCTGCACCTGCCGCGGAGTCTCCGCCGCACGAGGTGTACCTGGGTTACTCTCAACGGTCCTCCGAATGGCTTCTTAAAAGATGCGGGAAAACCGGGACCTTGGGCGGCGGCCCTCCGGACTCGGCCTTTTCCCTTTTCAGATCACTCGGCCCCCCTTCCCCGGCCTGCCCCCTTCCAGGGCGGCCATCAGAGCAACGCGGCGAAGACGTGGCCGGGACGAGCCCAGTCCAGGAGCCCCGGGAGCACGGGACAGAGCCGCGGAGAAACCTGCGCGCTGCGCCCTGCCGCTTCCCAAGACGACCGTCGCCAAATCGCTTCTTTGCCCCTGACGAGGCCACTTCTAGACCCGGAGATCAAGACCCTCCCCGGCGGCCCGGCTGCGTGCGGCAGGACCGGGAGGAGTGAGTCTCCCACCCCCGGGCCGCGGCTCACCTGGTCTCTCTTCTTCAGCTCCTCCACCTGCCGCAGCTGCTCCGACGTGAGCACGACCTCCATGCGCTGCATGTCCCGCATCAGCAGGCGCTGCGACTCCAGGAACTGGTCGTTGGCTTTCTGCCACGTGTGCTTCAGCTGGTTGTGTTCCTGTCGCTCTTGCTCCAGGAGATGGCACACTGTTGGGGAACCCCCCCAGCCAGAAACATCGAGCTTGAATGACAATTCCCTCGACACGGGGCCACCGGACCAGGTCTGGCCGATGGTCCGACCCCCCGAGGGTTGGGATGAGGACCCAGGGCTGACCGGCCGTGGGACACACGGCAGCTGTCCCGCCTCTCCCGGAGCAGACCCTCCCCGAGCCCCCAGTAACAGCGACGTGGACAAGGGGCCTCTGTACTCAGGAAGCGCTAGAAACCCTGGTTAAGTGAATTTTTATTTATTTTTTTAAATTATTCTTTAACATTTATTTTTGAGAGAGAGGGAGACAGAATGCAAGCAGGGGAAGGGCAGAGAGAGAGGGAGACACAGAATCCGAAGCAGGTTCCAGGCTCCGAGCCGTCAGCACAGAGCCTGACGTGGGGCTTGAACCCACAAACCCTGAGATCATGACCTGAGCCGAAGTCGGCCGCTTAACCGGCTGAGCCCCCCGGGCGCCCCTGGATAAGTGAATTTTTAAAGGGTCCGTCCCTGCAGGACTCGGAGCTCAGCATCCTCAGTGCGCCCGTGTTCCCTCAGAGGAGCTCCCGAGTGCCCGTGACGGAAGGTCCCTCCCACGGCCACTCCCCTCACGCCCGTGCGAGGGACGCACTGGGAAACGCTGCCCCAAAAGCCAAGGGCACAGTACCCACTCCCCAGTGTCCTTACACACGTCCCGATACATCTGTCACCCAGAGACCCACCCCGAGCCTGGGCAAGCCCTGTCAGAGGCTGTGTGTGACAGCAGTCCTGCTGCTACTGAGCGGCTCAGCCGCCTTATACCGACAAACGAGTAGGTGGCATCCCCGTCACTCAAGCCACGAACCCGAAAGACCACTCATACTGCTGACTCGCCTCACCCCAGCACAGCCCCCTCCCGTGCCAGGTGACGGCCAGTCTCTGCCACCTGCCTCGGGCCAGCTCCCACGGTCGGCCAGTACGCTTCCCGCGTGAGGCCTGCGTCTCCGGCCTGTCTTCCGTACTGCTGACAAATTGAACTTTCTAAGCTGCAGAACTTGCGTCATCACTCTCTGTTTAGAAGCCTTCAGAGAAGCCAAACACATGGCCTCATACTGTCCAATGCCACTCGGACGGAAGTCCAGGACGCGCACATCCGTACAGAGAGCGGACTGGTGGCTGCCGGAGCCGGGAAGCAGGAGGGAACAGGGAGTGACTGGGAATGAGCAGGAGTCCCCCTCTGCAGCGGTGGAACTGCTGGCCGCGGCTCACGGCTTTGGGGAACAGACTTTAAAAGAGTGAACGCCATGACATGTGACTTCTGTCTCCATGAAGCAGTCATTTAGGAAAACCATTTGAGGGGCGCCTGGGGGGCTCAGCCGGTTAAGCATCCGATTTCGGCTCAGGTCACGGTCTCGCGGTGCGTGGGTTCGAGCCCCGCATCGGGCTCTGTGCTGACAGCTCGGAGCCTGGAGCCTGCTTCGGATTCTGTGTCTCCCTCTTTCTCTGCCCTTCCCCTTCTCGTGCTCTGTCTCTCAAAAATAAACATTAAAACATTTTTTTAAAAAGAAAAACATTTGAAAGGAGATCCTTCCTGCTCACAGGCTAAATCCAAGCCCCCGAGCACAGGTGCCCACGACCCAGGTCGCGTCGGCCTCGCCCATCACGCTTCGCCCTGCTGCCCTCGCGTCCTAACTTGGCTGGAGCTCCTCCTTCGCCTTGTCACACCACGTGCAAATGCCCCGGGACGCCAGCCCCCTGTCTGCTACCTGACAAACACCCACCTCTCTTTCAAACCCCCACTTGAGAACTTCTTTTAAGAAGCCCACCGGTGGCACTGCCGCCTGCAAGCCCGGCACCCGTGACCGGCCACAGCGGGAACTCGGCGGCATGGCGACGGCCCCCAGTTCCGGCTGCAGGTCACACGGCCCCTCGACTGTTACCGGCCTTCTTTTCATTGACCTACGATTTTTGGTGTGAGTGTTCCAGAATGGAAATTGCCCCCCGACTCGCTTTCATGAAACTTCTCAGACCCTCTTCCAGATGTGGCGGGAAGGCTGGGAGTCTCCCGCCGTCTCTGGAAGGGCCAGGCTACAGCGTTTAAACAGAAACGCCTGTTTCTTTTGGACCTTTTCAGGGTGTGCGTGTCTTTGCAATGGCAGAGCACACCTGAGACGGGCTTCCTGAAAGCCAGAGGCTCACTCAAGCTTTGGGTCATTTTCTTGACATTTTACGAGACAATTCCGCAGGCCTTCGTAATTTCAGCTTTCCACTTGCGGGGGAGAGAACAGACTCACGCGCGAGCCTGCGTCACTGGAGGAAGCCCTGTATCTCCCATGGCGCTGGATATACTTCCGAGCACCCGCTGTGGGACGCCGGCCCCACAGTCCTACGCCTGCCCGTTAAAATACGGTACCAGTAGCACCCTCAACACGACGAGACTTGGAGGGGTCCACACGAGTAGATGGGGAGAAAAGCTCGCTCTCCATCTTCACTAACTCCTAACTGAAATGTACCATCTCCTTTCATTATGAAACGTGGGCGAGCAACCGCAGGAAGGGTAACGACACTCATTACGGTCACCAGCACACGCTGCGGACGCGCGGTCTCTGTACAGCGGCTGGAGATCTTACCGGATCACTGAGCTCGGCTCCGCTACTAAACCTTTTTATTTAGCGCACTAATAAAATAGCACACTTGTTACTGTATCGTAAGTCCGCATTTATATTATGATAACCATTTTATAGTAAGTGGTTTCTTCTGTATTTTATATTTTAGGGATTAAAGACCTGATCCTAAGAGGGTCTCACAAGACTGCCAAAGAAGTCCATGACACAAAAAGGTGAAGAACCCCAGTACTTAAGACTCACTAACAGAATTAAAGACAGAAGTGGACCTTTCTTTTAATGGGGGAAAAGATAAGCCTGCCCCCCCCAGGCCGGGGAAAGGAGAGGCAATTTCTGTAGACCTCTGCCGCCAGCCTAGCGGAATCAAACAGTTCCTTATAAACAGAGACGTTCCTCGAAGGCCCGCAGTACGCTACCTGCCCTCCTGTCCCATCTGCACTTTTGCCCAACTGCCTCCATCAAAACGGGTCCGGGGGCAAAAGCGTTTTAAGCAGAAATGCCCAGCCCGCCTGTCTTTCTGCCCACACCTCACGCCTCCTGACGTGAGGGTACGGCTCCAGCTCCTCAGGGGAACACCGCGGCCAAGCTTAAGGTGAACCCCTAACAGGCCGACTCTCGGATTTGCTGGTCTTCTCAGGGACCGAGACGAAAAACACACGGGATACGTGTTTACCTTCGTGCAGCTCCTTCCGAAGTTTCTCGGCATCTTCCTGCAGGACAGATTTCTGAGTGTTCAGGACGGCCACGTACATCTCTAGGTCGGTCCTGCAGGACTTCTCGGCTTCCAGATAGTGATTCAGCTCCTTAACCTGGAACAAGATGCGATTCTATGAACCTAAAACTTGCAACGGCTTCTACTTGAGATACATCGGTGCGTTCTGAACGTGCCTGGAAAATACCTCGCGTTTGTATTTCCGTCAATTTAAAAAGTTCAACGTAATTTTCAATCAGGGAACACACACGCACTGGTCTCATTCATGATCGTGTCCCCCGAGGAAATACACAGCTGACACTACACGGGACACCCCTGTGCCTCACTTTCCAAAAGGGCAGCTCCCGTGTACTCCCAGAACAGCACGTGCGCGTGCTCATTTTATCCCACCCTCGGTCACACTGAGTTGTTGTGGGGCTTTTTTAAAAACAGGAACTTCTAAAAATAAAAATAGTACCGCACTCTTGCAAATTTGCTTTGCTTTGCTTTCTGGCGAGGTAATTCCAAATGCCTTAAACTCATAAAAAGGACACATTTTCAAAGGCATATATATTGGAAGGAAAAAAGAGAAAGTGATGATGGAAAAAACAGTCTCCTACTGTAATAAACACAAACTTGGAAGCAAGTGTGGAATATGTTTTCAAATCACATCTTTTATTTTTACTTTTTTACGTTTATTTATTTGGGAGAGGGAGAGGGAGGGACAGAGAATCCCAAGCAGGCTCTGCACCGTCAGCACAGACCCCAGCGTGGAGCTCAAACTCCCGAAACTGTGAGATCGCGATCTGAGCCAAAATCGAAAGTCACAACGCTTAACCAAGCGGGCCACCCAGGTGCCCCTAAAATCACATCTTTTAAACAATGCCTTATTTCTGTTTAACAATTAACTATAACACTCAAACATTAATAAGACAGTCTAATGTGTGAAACAGTTACAACTAAAGTAAAATGCAATCTTGCCCCAGAGAGCGATGATAGAATCCCTGGTTTCACTCTATCTTATAAACCGTCCATCGTAAGTTCTGGCCATTTATGTCAGCTTCCTCTAAAGGTTATGTCTAACGTCACTCACTTGCATGCCTTCCTTCTTCCTACTTCTTCCAAACTTGAAAACGCTGGCTGATCTGTTTCCGGTGAATGTGACCACACGTTAGTACTGGTTACAGGCTAAGATGATTGCTGAAGCTACCACCTGATGCTTCCTTGGCTGTCATCAGCCAACCAAAGATACGAAGCAGGCATGACAAAGCGTTGACTGCCATGAGGCGTGTCCCTGTCACTGGAGAGGGCGGGACTCCAGCTGGTGATAAGGAGTCAGTGTGCAGACACACAAGGGTGATACACAACCACTAATCTGTCCTACTACTACTACTTGGCGTAAATATCTGACTCGATCAGTTAACGAATGAATCTCTAACCTCCGAAGCTACTAAGCAGAACCCGGGGGAAATGGCACCACAGCGTGTTGAATTCCACTTGTCCTAACATGTAACAAAGCCAAAAACACATGGACATCCACAAAAGAACAGAGCTGGAGGGTGGGCCCAGCCACGGAAAGCTACCTCTAGGGACTGCCAAGGTACCAGCATCGGTGTGGGACAAAAGGAAGGGAAGCAAGGACGACCCCAAGGACCCCAAATTTGTCGACTGGGGCTCCAACCTGACAGTGATAGCAGAAACTGCAAGAGTTTCACACGTCCCGAGCGTGCGTAAACTTGACCGGTCTGTGCGGTGGACTCGCAACCTGGTGGCGGTGGGACAGAAGTCCTGTCACGTACGCTCCCGGGGCGCTGGCGAGGCGCGGTCCCTGAGCGTTCTGGTGTCCCGTGTTCAGGCGAGCGTCTCCACCCTGCCTTCTTCCAGGCTGGCCTGGGTACACTTCTGGTCCCCTGCTTCTCCGTGTGAATTCTGGGATCCACTCACCACGTTCCTTATTAAACCCTATTGGATTGAGTGGAATTCTGAGTTTATAGATTAATTTGGAGATTACTACCTGCCTTATAATACATTATCTTTTCATTCCAGAACACACGTATTCAGACCTTCATTATCATGTATTCCATAAAGATCGTACCCATTTTCATTTAAATATATTTTAGTTTTTTGGGGGTTTTGTTTTGGCTACTGTGAATGGGATTTTCCCCATTGGGTAGATCACTGGAGTGTAAAAATGCTCTCCCTTTGTCCCCTGCTCCTGTTGGAAGAACGTTCTTGAACCATGGTTAGGTCTGACGATCTGTCTGTACGTCGTCATGCTTCTCTACATAAACAACCAAACCAGTCTCGTGGTTTTCCTTCGGTTCTGATGCCCATCTCCTCATCTCGTCAGGCTGCGTCCTCCAGGACCACGAGAACAGTCTGCACAGAACCACCGAGCACGGGTCTTCCCATGTGGTTCCCGTCCTGAATGGCAAGGCTGCTAAACGTGCCTCATTAATCATGTTTGCTGACGGTCTGACAAACAGGCTCTGAGTTCCTGGATGTTTAAATTTATCAAATGCCTGTCTGAAGCCGAGATGAATATATTAACCTACTCCTACGACCTTCTCGCGTGGTACCTAACGGCAGTGGGTTTCTGGTGATACGGCCTCCTTAAATTTCTGGGAATACATCCCGTTTGGTTATGATGTTTTTCCTTCTTTTTTTTTTTTTTAACTACAGTGTTGAGAATTTTTGTTTCTATGTTCCTAAACAAGATAGATCCAGAATGCCTTTCCTTCCACCGCCTCTCCGTGTGTTTGTGATGAAATCTGCAGGAGGACTCTCCTCCTGTTCTCCGACGCGGTGTGCAAAATAGAAGGACTCGTCTCTTTGTAGGTTTGGAAATCCTTGCCTGCAAAACCACGATGTCTTTCGGAGGAGAGGAAACAGAAAGGAAGATTTGACTATAAATTTGACTATAAATTCACTTTTTTTAATAGTTCCTACTTTCAGGATGCCTAGGTGGCTCAGTCAGTTAAACATCTCACTCTTGATTTCAGCTCAGGTCATGATCTCATGGTTCATGAGATCAAGCCCCACCTTTGGTTCTGTGCTAACAGCCTGGAGCCTGCTTGGGATTCTCTCTCTCTCTCTCTCTCTCTCTCTCTCTGTGCCTCTCCTCCACGCTCTCATTCTCAAAATAAACTTTAAAAACAGAAATGTTTTCATTTAATCAAGTTTCCTTCGTTTCAAATGTATTGGTTTGACACTGTTCAGAGAACTCGCTACTGATTTGTAGTTAAGTTCCTGTTGTCATTGCTAATGGTTTGTCTTTTTTCTGTTTTCCTGATTAGTCTTATTGGAGGTTTGTCTGTCTTATTAGCTTTCCCGTTTTTCCCATTAGGCTGACATTCTCAATTCGGTTTTTCTATTTCGCTGATTTCTGCTCTGACGAATATATACTTCCTAGCATTCACATTGTACTATTATTCACTTTTTAGATCCTTGAGCCAAATATTCAAATCACTGTAGATATTTTAGAATTCCTTTCTCCATGATTTTTTTTCATTTCCAGAGATTTTATTTTAGCTACCGTTTTACTGTAAATAATTTAATAACCTGTGGTCAGAGATTTGATTCTGCGTTAATAGTCCTTCAAAATGTGTTGATGCCTCCTTCCTGTCGTGGAAAGCATCCTGTCCCTAAAAGTAACCATACTTGGTCCTGTGCACTATCGGAAGTGTTCTACACAGTCCTAACAGCCTTACGAGGCAGGCGGCAGCAGGGTTTCCATTTTGGAGCTGAGAAAACCAAGGCGCGGTAAGACTAATTTGCCAAAGGTCCCGCTGCTGGTAAGTGCTGAGCTCCTAACTAACGCCCGACTCTACGACGACATGGGATACAGTCCCTCCTTCTCGGCTACAGGACTCTGTGTCTACCACATCTAAGTTATTAACCTGGTTGTTCAAAGCCCCCATATCCCTACTAGTATCTTTTGCTGTCTACATGATTGCTTGATAAACCTCTGTCCCAAGCTCCTACTATAACTGTGTTAGTTTCCCCTTAACCGTCCCTTCTAGTTCACACATTTCAAGGTATGGGAGGTGCATTCCATCACGACTGTCCCCTCCTGCTGAGGGATGATTAGGTGGGGTCCCTCTGACTCCCTTACATCCTAAATGCTTCATGTCACAACTGCTGTACCAGCTTTCCTTCGGTTAGAATTTGTATGGCGTATCTTGAAATATCCATTATTTTCCATCTTAACTTGTAGTTATATTTTAGGTACATCTGTTATAAGCAATATACATTTAGGTTTTTAAGCCCCCACCTCTGTCAGGAGGCGAGTCTCAGTCTACACTGAGCGGGATCAGGACCCCCCCCTTCCACCTTCCTCTGCTGTCCTTTCATCCACTGCCTTTTTAACATTATCTTCTCCTTTCTTTCCCACTTTCGGTTAATTGTTAAAATTATCGACATTCCCTCTCTATTCCCTCTGTCTCTATGGCCAGCAAACCCAGCCACGCTCTAACCACGTCACCTTTCAGACACCAGTTCTGGGACCAGCTTCGGGGAATGAAGTCGGCTTGGATCAGCTCATCTTCCTCGACAAGAAAGCACATGGGACCAGGTCTCCCTCGGACGAGGAAACGAGCACCAACTCCCTAACGCAGCAGCAGGAGCACCACCATGCTCGTTCACACTATCCGTACGGACAAAATCATCCCCAAGCTTTTTTTTTTTTTTTTTTTTTTTTGTATTTTAAAGCAAACAAGACTTTTTGGAGGCACAGCCTGAATGCCAGGGTTTGCTCCTCCGCGACTCTAACTTTGCTCACGCATCGGGTCAGGGACCGGGTGCGAGGACTGGGCTACGACAGCTCACAACCTTTGAGGCCTCCAGCTCTTTAACCTTCTCTTCAGCCTCCGTCAGCTTCTCTTTCAGAGCCGCGATCTCCTTCTCCATGGGCATCACGACGGACCGCAGCTTCTCGGCATCCTCTTGGGCCTGCGGTTAAAAAGAATTAAATGCTACCACTTACTGGTTCGTTGCTTTTCTGAGAAACTCGGCCTCACGCATCACTAGACCGAGCACAGGGAAGCCCACCAGGTGCTGTCTGAGCGCTCATTAAACTGAACCACGTCTGCTTTCCAATGCTGTAGGACTCTGAAGGTCAAAGCATCATCACAATCTTCCCAGCTGTTCCCCTGAGAAATTGGGAGTAGGCAGGAAAATGGATCCACCGTGACAAATTTGACTTTTTAAATGAATCATTAAGTTGGAAAATACCCTATATATATATAAAAGTAAATATACGTAATACTTTAATTTTTACAATTCGAGTTATTAAATCCATGAAACCATAATTTCTTCTGAAATGGTTGGATGAAAGTAGATTAGTTTATAAAAATAGTTTATAGAAAATATTTTCTAAAATGTTACAAAATTATGTTGCCATTAAAAAGCTTCCATCTTAGTTATTTTGTTTAAAAAAATTTTTTTAAGATTTATTCCTTTTTTGAGTGAATGGGGTAGGAGCAGAGAGAAAGGGAGACACAGAATCCGAAGCAGGCTCCAGACTCCGAGCTGTCAGCACAGAGCCCGACACGGGGCTCGAACTCACGAACCATGAGATCGTGACCTGAGCCGAAGTTGGATGCTCAACTGACTGAGCCCACCACGCATCTCCGTCTTAGTTATTTTAGAAGAATAATTTAAATACTATTTTACTTTTGATATCTAAATATCAAAGAGTGACCCCTAGAACTATCGTATTGTCTTCTTTCAGTCTCAAAACATGGATTAAAAGAAAATAACATCCATAAATTAGTAGTGAGAAACTTTCATTATATATTGTATATATATGTATATATATTTTGTATGTATATGTGTGTATGTGTGTACATGTGTACATGTACATGCGTGTGTGTACATTTATGCGTGTGCATTCACATGTGCGCGCGCATCTGTATACGTGTCTATGAGTATATACGTGTATGCATGTGTAACTAAAAAAGACTAAAAAAGCCAGCTTTTTCCCTTCTAGTGAAAATGAAACTTAACCTTATTCTCTGTATTTAAAAGAGCTCGAATTCATCCTCACTTGTTCCTGATACGGAAAGTATCACATATGCCCGAATACGAGCGGGGCTTTTTCCCGAAACACATCTCTCTCAGAAAAGAGGGATTCACTTTGTTTTCCGGTCCTTAAAAAATCATTTAATCGTTTATTTTTAACAAAGTACTGTTTGGAAAAGACACTGAGCTTAAAATATCTTCTGTCTAGGCTAACAGATCTGCTGTGCCGATAAAAAAAACAGCAAAGGAAAAAAAGGAGAGAAGCAGCAAAGAATCTGACATGGACGGAGTTTTAATGACGGAGCCATGACTTCACAACTGTTTTGCAGATCGCTATCAACAATACTTATAAAGATGATTTTTTTTTAAATGACAGGTCACTAAAAACACGGAAACTCTGGGGCGCCTAGGTGGCTCAGTGGGTCAAGCATCTGACCCTTGACCTCGGCTCAGGTCACGATCTCACGGTCACGGAACTAAGGCCTACGTCGGGCTCCATGCTGGGCATGGGGCCTGTGTGAGATTCTCTCTCTCTCCCCCCTGCCCCTCCCCCACACCCACCTGCAGAAGTGCGCTCTCTCAGAAAAGAAAAATACAAAAACAAGGAAAATGTATTAAGGAGCGTATCTGTCACGATGAGCACCAGGTGATGTACACACGTGCTGAGTCACCGTCCTGTACACCGAATCTGTCACGATACTACTCGCTAACTGTACTGGAATTAAATTTTTAAAAAATTAGAAAACAAAACCAGTAACAAAAGAAAGTGTCAACCACGTATGATGATTTTATGGATTAAAAGTCGATCCTGTGACTTCTTTCTTTTCTACTTCACTGCCACGGCCACACCGCAGTGCCACGTGAACAGACGATGTGAAAGCTAGCATCTTTTCGTGCTTCATCTTCCACTGAAACGGCTTTCAAGAATTCTGTATCAGTTACTGTATTTATTATAAACTATCTCCACTTTTGATGAACCGTGAAATAAGGAGACGGCCGCCTTCTGTGAGCCGTCCTGGAGCTGCGTGTGCGTGTGCGCGCGTGTGTGGTGTGTGTGTGTGCGCCTGTGTGCGTGCATGTGTGTGCGCGTGTGCGTGTGCGCGCGTGTCTGGGGGTTGCATTTTGTTAGCCATCTCTTTGGATCCAGTCTTTAAAACAACAACAAGGAAAATTCGGGCCAAGAGGAGCTTAGAGACACGCGGCATCATGCCACGTGGTGCCGTGCTCGAGATCTTAAAGCAGAAAAACACGACATCGGGTAAAAACTACCGAAATCTGAGGAAGATGGATGGACTTCAGATACCAACAAGCCGCACCAGCTCCCCAGCTGGACGGTGTGCGGCACTCACGTGAGGCACCAGAAACGGGCAAACTGGGTGTGCGGTGTGTGGGAACCGCGTACCAGCCTCACGATCTGATTCTGGAAATCAAAACAGTTCTAAAAAATAAAGTTTATTTCACTTTTCTTTTTGTGTGTTTATTTTGAGAGAGCGAAAACGCGTGCACACATGCACAAGCAGGAGGTGGGCAGAGAGGGAGGGAGAGAGAGAACGCCAAGCAGGCTCCACACTGCCAGCACAGAGCCCGACGCGGGGCTCAATGAGAGCCCACAAGGACCGTGAGATCATGGCCCGAGCCAAAATCAAGAGTTGGATACTTAACTGATTGAGCCACCCAGGCGCCCCAAGTTTATTTTAAAAACAAAAATACATTTTAAAAATGACAGAAAGTGGCAGGTTGTGAAAATCGTGACTGTGGACGTGTTAGAGGACTGGAAACAAAATCTCCTGTTCCGCCTGGAATGGAATTTCCAGTGACGGCACCGGCAGGAACTATCTCGAACAACCAGGGGGTGCTCTGTCAGCTGGCTCAGTGACTCTAGTGGTGAGGAAGCCACTGTCGGAGCCTCATGAAGAGGCTGAATTAGTCTTCTCCTGGAACAAAACGGAAGGGAAAAAACGATTCTTCGTGTTTACGGCTTCTATTTTGGGTATTGGGTTCTCAGATGATTTTTATGTTATTATAAAAGCTAAATCACCTTCTAAATACACAAAAATAGTCTTTGTATGGACCGAGGGTTAGGAACCAAAGATGATGATTAATATGAAATAAAAAGTAAAATTCTAGTTATTATTTTATATGCAAGACGTGATTTAAAATCTACGTATGTACACACATGAGTAAAGTTTCCACAGTTAAGCTGGCCGAAGAGCTCTGACAATTTCCTTGTTATAAAATACTCCACCTTGTCTGCAGCCGCTGTGTGTTCAGGCATCTTACGGCCTACGTTCGAGCGTGGGACACGGTACGCTTATCACACAGGAACCCAGTAATACGGAGACAGACGGAAACTTAACCTCTGTGCTGAAGGTCCGGCTTAGATACTCACCTGGCGCCCACACTCCTTCAGTAAATGTTTAGGAGCACCTGTGTGCTGGACACTACTGGGGACACGCAGGGCACACACACACACACACAAGGGTCCTGGCTCATGAAGCTCACAGTCTAGCGAGGAAGGGAAGGCATAATGAGCAGGTGAACACTGTGTGTGCTCTAGAAAAGAACAAGGCAGAGCAGGACGCGGCGATCGGCAGAGCGGTGGCAGGTGCAGAGGGGAGGCGGGCAGGGCGCCGTGAAAATGGGGACGTCAGGACGGGCCTCCTGCAGTGGGGACGGCCGGCTCAGGATGGGAAGAAGGGGAGGCGGCTGGCGCGCACACGTCCGGGGTCAGGGAGTCAGGTGTCCAGCACTACACTCGGGTGAGCGTCAAATAACCCCGCAAACGGAAACCGGGAAAGTCCGCCCGCGGCCGCGGCAGTGTGCGGGGAGGCGTCCTGCGCTCGGATGCGAGTATTTCTACAGGCGAGCGCGTCCCCTCATACCTTTTTCATTTCGTTTTCTAAATTCTCCTCCTCTTGACCTTCCGACAGCCTTCTCCTTAGATCCGCTATCTCCCTCTCCGCGGACTCGCGGTACTGGGCCCACTGGCCCCGCTCCTGCTCCAGCCGGAGGTGGAACTGGTGCTCGTAGTCGCGGACCGTCTCTGCAAAACATCCAAGACGGCAGAGCTGAGCGCTCTGAGAAGAATGTTCTGGCACACTGAAATTTTACAAGGAGTTACATGAAGAGCTTATGCCTCGTTTCCGGAAATCTTCTAATTCACTTAAATAAAAAAGCAAAACAAAACAAAAAAACAACTAAAACTCAAGCAAGATTTCTGGTTCTCATTACGTGCAGAAGTTTCGTAAGGGCTGTGACCCGCGTGTGCTCTTCATGACGGGCCTGTGCCGTCTATTCCCTCGCGGACGAAGAAAGCCTCGGCAAGGCCAGACGCTCCGGCCGGTGAGCGCTCCCCAGCCGGAGAGCCGCTGAGCTCGGTCCGACGCAGAGGCCGACCTCCGCCAGACCTCTGCTCCCACACGTGGCGCTACGGCTCCTGAGGCAACTGGGACCGTCACCCCCATCCAAGTGCCCGAGCGTGAGAGAGAAGGGGTGCGCTTCTGGGATTTTTGCTGTAACTCAGGATTCTAAGCTGAGACAAATTCCATTAGGTCTTTACTAAATGACTTTATCTTTAATGTAATCTTAGCCCATCATGGGATAGACCCCCGTGTCCGTTAACTGCCGCCCCCCCTTCCTTAGTAACAGAACCCAAATTTCGTTTAGGACGTCAGTGGCCCACTTCACAAACGAGACTTTCCAGGTCCTTTGCAGTTGTGGGTGGCCACACACCGCAGTGACTGTGAGACTTGTCGCGAGTGTCTGCTGCTGGGCGGCCCCCGGAAGGAGGGGCAGCCGGTGTTCAGTCAGAAGGAGAACGGACGTGAAAACCATACGCTACGGATGGAGGAGAAGGGCCGAAGGGGCCCAGGACACTGGTGACAACACGGGGTCCCCACCCCTGGACTGCTGTTTGCATGTGAGAACTGGACTATTGGGGAGCCAGTCCCTGGGTGACAGCTACCACACTGGCAGTGGGCCGTGGCCCTGCCGTCTCTCAGGGATCACGGAGGGAAAGAGGACATGGGGAGAGAGTTGTCACTGGTTCATATCTACGACAGTAACGGAACTGACTTCAGAAACCCAAAGATTCAGGGGCGGCTTGCTTCGGGTCACTGTCATCTGAGAAACGCAGGCCGTGACCGAGCACCAGTGTGGGCAGCGGACAGACGCGAGATGGCGACTCTTCCTCTGAGGCGAGGTCACAGCCCATAAAGCCTCAGAGCCCGGGCCACTCGGCCGCAGAGGCCGCAGTGAAGAGCCCCAGCAGAGCCCGGGGGCTCCCTGAAGACGGCCGGGGCGGGCGGCCCGCTGGAACCGGCGAGCGGAAGCAGGGCCCGGAGGCCTCACTCGGCAGGTTCTCCCACTCTGGCACCCCCTGCGCCCGTGCAGAGCCGGCTCCGCCCGAAAACCCGCCTGCTGAGGACACAGAGGACTGACCCGCTCACGGCACCACCGGCGCCCCTGCTGTCCTCGGGACGACAGTGGGGACACACGAAGCCACAAATAAGACTCACGATACGGTTAAGACCCTCCGAAAACGTCGGTCACCAGCATCGGTGACGTCGGGAACGGCAAAGCGGACGGAGGGCTCTGTCCTTACCTTTCATAACGGCCTGGAGTGAAGCGACCTCCTCCCTCCACTGTCTCTTCACCGCGTCGACGGCCTCCTGCTTGGTGCTCTCCGAGACCGTGGCCACGGCCTTGATGTTCTCCACCTCCGCCTGCGCCTCCCACAGCTGCGTGCGCAGCTGCCCCAGGTCATCCTGGGCCGCCTGCAGCACCGCGTTCTGCCTCTTCAGGTCCTCTGCGCGAGGGAAAGGCTCTCCGTTAACCAGGGGCCGCGCCCGACCGGCCGGCATCCTTCCCGGGCAGCAATAACGCGTCCCGCTTACGATGCTAACAGTCTGACAGGAGGCTCGAGCACTGAACTGAATGTTGGCTGAGAAAACCCGGCTGTCTTAGTAAAGACAAGACTCGAGGTGCGCAGGGCATCGCAGGTCCGTCCCTCCGTCACTATCCGACCAGCGATCAAGGCCATGGTTTAAAGCTACATTTAGGCTCTTTCACCCACTGGCTAATAACATATTTAACCTCTCTGGCCTCAGTTTCCACATCTACAAAACGGGGATAAAAACACCCACCTTAGAAGGCTGTTCTAGTGGTAAAACAATTTCCCGAAAATGCTCAGGAGTATAATACTTGCACAAGGTGAATGTTTGAGAAACGGTTAACACCGGAGAAAAGAAAGCCGGAGCACACGGCAGCTACAAGATCAAGGATTTTTACGGGTCAGGATTAGTTTTCTCCGCACCCCTCGGCCACCTCCTAAATAGCGAGTTGACCTGGCGGGCCGACCACAGACGTCAGCCTGGGGGAGTCAGGTGTTGGGCCGAATGACCCTTCAGACGAGGCAAACCCCCCGCGGTGTCCAGGGCCGTGTCTGTTCCCTACACACTTACCAACGGTCACTGTCTTCCACTGTCCCAAATTCTGCCAACACCACGGGGACAAAACAGTGACAGCTGTCATCTGTATTCCTCTCCCAGCAGTGAGGCTGAGTACCTTTTTATTACATTAATGTCCGTGTTTCTTCCTCGGGGATACCCTCCACCCGTGTGTCCCGCCGACAGTCCCTGCTCTGATTTGGAAGAGTGTTCTACGTAGAGCCAATATCAGCTCTACTTTCTGGCACAGCTTTCCCGGCCTTGCTGCTGTTCCTCTCTTATCTTTTGCCATCTAGAAGTTCTGGGGCATGGATCCTGGAGGACCCCTCACCTCTATGCAAAGTCGTCGATCTCCTTTAGAGAACACAGTAACTGAGCCGATCGGCCAGCGAAACGAGTGGACTTCGGCTCTACCGCGATCACCAGCGGCCACGGGACCTGAGGAATCACACGGACCTCAAGCCAGGTCAGCGGCAACGCTTCTCTGCCTGACCTTCTAAGTACTTGAAAATTAAATAGATAAAACTAAGACAGCTTTATTATCGAATGCACACAGGAATTCACAGCCTGGTGGTCTGAGTAATGGGGGAAACCCCCCGACGTGCCAATCGTAACCAAGTCGTCTAAGAAATCTTTACTCTCTCGGCCTCGGCTTCCCGCTGCCTGGTCACTACTACCACAATATCCTGAAACACTAGCCGGAGAAAGTTACAAGAACACTAATTACAGAAAGTAATTAAAGTATCCGGAAGGAAAGCCGGACCCCTGGGACACAGTGGTAGGTGTGCGGGAATGACCAGGCACAAAACCCACAAAGCCACAAAAGAAAAGGTGTGTGCGCGACAACTTCACGTTCTGAGCGTAAAAGTGTCTTGTAAAACGTGAAATAAAAGAAAAAGCACGATCTTGGAATACTCTGTCACGTCTGAGAACCACAGTTCCGCCAGGGCTCTAGTCCATCAGCTCCCCCTCCTCCGAGGATTCTCCCTGATAGGTTTTGTTTCTCAGAAATCACCTAGAGCTACAGACACTACCACGTCGTCACTGCGAACAGGAAAACTGCAAATACCGAACCTAACTACGAATCTGTGGCATGTTGCCACAGAGTTAAAAGCAGTGCAGAGAGCCTGGAGGAAGACTCGGTCGAACGCTGCTCCTGACTGACTTCATGCGTAGTTACCTAAGTCTATGTTATATGCTACGTATTACACATACATGTATGTGCACGTACATACACGCACATGCACACACATCTTTAGGTGAGAAAACAGAAGTTAAAAGTTAGAAAAACCTACATTTTCTGTACCAAACATTTCAAATCTATCTGCCAGTGGTTCGAGTTATTAAAGAACAGTTATTGGGGCGCCTGGGTGGCTCAGTCTGTTAAGCCATCTGACTTCGGCTCAGGTCATGATCTCACGGTTTGTGGGTTCAAGCCCCCATCGGGCTCTGTGCTGACAGCTCAGAGCCTGGAGCTGCTTCGGATTTTGTGTCTCCCTCTCTCTCGGTCGCTCTCCCGCTCACGTGGTTTCTCTCTCCCAAAAATAAACATTAATATTTTTTTAAATAATAATAAGGAACAATTATTTACTCATTTTGGTTTTGAGACGTAATTATAAAGCTTTCATAACACACTCCGAAGCTGAGAATATAGTGCAATCTTTCACACACCCATCACCAAGATACACCAATTACCAAGACCTCACCACATTCATTTCAACCATCCTTCTTCTTTGAAGCACTTTTAAAATGAGTCCCAGAAACAATATTACATCACCTAACATTCTAAAACGAGAATATTTTCTCAGACGAACGCAGTGCCACGGCCACACCTAACAGAGTTAACAACTGTTGGATATAATCTAACACCCAGTCTGTAGTAAAACTTCTCCAATTGCCACAAAAATGTCTTTTTGAAGGCTGTATGAATTAGGGTCCAAACAAGACCCCTCATTTGGATGTACTAACACTTCACAGAAGATGTCAAACGTAAAGACAAACATATAGAATTACATAACGCACACCATTGCCCGGCTTCGTCTTTTTTTTTTTTTTTTTTTTGAGATCTGCCCCCAACCCGGGGCTTGAACTCACAACCCAAGACCGAGTCTTGGGCCCCAGGGACAGAGTCGGCAGGCGGCAGCGGGCTACGTGGGCTTCAGTTTCTTCTGAACTCTAGGGAGTAAGACGTTACCAACACCCTGCTTCCCGCCGGAGCGACGCCCACCGGGACCCGGAGGAGTCACCGCCATGCCTATTTCACACCGTCGCCGCTCTCACGGCATCGCATCCTTCGTCTCCTCGGGCTCCTCACCTCGGTCCGGAGACTGTTAACACCCGGCCTGCTTCCATTGCTCCCCGCGACACCGCGGTCCGGCCGTGTCGGCGATCACGTTCGCGGACATCCGGGTGTGGAGGGGGACTCTCCCTGTCCCCGTCACGTTTCCTTGTTCTACGCCCACTGTGCTGGGCTCGTCCCGACTTCATAAGGCTGCCGACGTCATATATCCCACGTCCGCGCGCGCGAGGGTCTGACCGTGGAACTGCTACGCGTCCGCGCACGTGAGAGCCTGACTGTGGAACTGCTACGCGTCCGCGCACGCGAGTCTGACTGTGGAACTGCTACGCGTCCGCGCACGTGAGAGCCTGACTGTGGAACTGCCATGCGTCCGCGCGCGAGGGTCTGACCGCGGAACTGCTACGCGTCCGCGCACGTGAGAGCCTGACTGTGGAACTGCCATGCGTCCGCGCGCGCGAGGCTCTGACCGCGGAACTGCCATGCGTCCGCGCGCGCGAGGCTCTGACCGCGGAACTGCTATAGAAACGCTCTGCTCTCACGCCGACCCCGCGCTGTGCACGCGCGGCGGTGTGCGTACTACTCGGTCTACTCTCCTACACGTGTAACGTCTTCCATGAAAAACAGCCTAATGAGAACGCTGTGGGCGCCGCAGTAGCTCAGCTGGTTGGGCGGCCGACTTCGCTTCAGGTCGCCATCTCACAGTCTGTGCCTTCGAGCCCTGTGTCAGGCTCCCTGCTGTCAGCGCGGAGCCACGTCTGTGCCTCTCTGTGCCTCCCCTGTGCACACACGTGTTCTTCCTCTCAAAATTAAACACTAAAAAACACGTTTTTAAATAAAAAAAGAAACAACACTGTAAGGGCGCCTGGGCGGCTCAGTCGGTTAAACGTCCAACTTCAGCTCAGGTCATGATCTCGTGGTCTTGCGGGTTCAAGTCCCGCATCGGGCTCTGTGCTGACAGCTCGGAGCCTGGAGCCTGCTTCGGATTCTGTGTCTCCCTCTCTCTCTGCCTCTTTCCCTGCACGTACTCAGTCTCTCTCTCAAAAATAAACAAAAAAAGAATATTAAAAAACCCCACTGTAATTGTTTTGAACCAGATGTAAGTTATTATCACGAGCCTCATGCACCCACCACTCAGCTCCAACACTCATAAACCAACGGGCAATCTTGCCCCTCCATCCACTTGCACTCTACAACATGCTGTTTTGAGACAAGTCTCAGACATTTTTTGAAACTAATAAACTTTAGTTTTCAGAGGAAGTTAGGTTCCCGGCAAAACTGAGCAGCAAGTAGAGCTCCCAATCACTCCCCGCCCCCTCCCCCACCCTCGGGCCCCCCGCGCCGCAGCAGGGCACACTGGTCATAACCGCGGAGCCCGCGAGGACGCGCTGCCATCCAAGCCCGCGGTCCACACGTGGACGCTGTGTCCGCCCCTGTAGGGCGCACATGGTGGTTCCGCTGCCTCGACACCCCCTCTGCCTGTCCGTTCCTCCTTCCCTCCTAACCTGGCAGCCACTACTGTCCCCACTCCGCCTCTTCCAGGAGGTCACAAGTGGACATACAGGACGTAGTCTTTTCGGACCAGCTGCGTCCCCCGAAGGCGAGCGGCACCCCGCCGCCTGGACGCACCGGCGTAGCTGCTCGGCTCCCGGGCTCCGGCAGCTATTAGTCGAGCTGCCGCACACGTCCACGTGCAGGTTCTTGCGTGGACCTGGGTTTTCCATTCCTTCGGGCATGTACTGAGGAGGAAAACGGGTGACTCCCATGAGCCGAGAGTATGTTCGGTTCTGTAAAAATCTGCCGAACTCCCTTCCGAAGCAACTACACCTTCCTGTTCCCTCCAGCAGCGAATCGGAGCTCCAACCGCCTGTGTCAGCAGCAGCACGAGGCGGGGGCCGGGCCTCGGGCGTCACAGCACACGTGGAGTGACGGCGCACGGCTGCCATAGCCTCCGACTCGTGCGACCGCGACCACCATCAGTTCTGGAACATTTTAATCCTCCCAGGAAGAAACCCGGTGCTCTATCACCCCCCGACACTCTAGCCTCCCCCCCCCCCGCCCCCCGGTACCCGGGAACCGCTAAGCTACTTTCTACCCCTGTTGGTCATGTGGCTACTCTGGACATTTCACACAAACGTAATCGTGCGGTAAGCGACCCTTGGTGACTGGACTGCCTCCCAGCACAAAGCTTTCAGAGTTCATCCACGTTCTAGTGAGTGTCAGTATTTCATTTCTTTTCGCGGAGAGATGACGATATCCACTCATCGGCTGGTACCTGGGCTGTCCCCTACCCCTCGGCTCTCACAAATCACACTGCTGCGGCCACTGGAGCGCAGCTCACACCGCGCAGGCTCTGCGATCCTCCTGTGTACACACCCAACGGTGGCATGCTGGGTCAAGGGGGAATTCTGTTTAACCGTGTGAAGAACTGAAAGACCATTTTCCAAACCTCTCGACGTCTAACATTCCTGCCGGCAGCGTCCGAGGGGACTTGCTTCTCCGCATCCTTGCCAACACCTGTCATTAACAGACTTTGTGATAAAGGCGTCCCGCTGGGTGTGAAGTGGCATCTCGCTGTAATTTTGATTCGTGTTTCTCACCTAATGCCATCGAGCATTTTATCATGTGCCGTTTGGCCGTGTGAGTATCTTCTTTGGAGAAATATCTACTCAGATCTGTTGACCGTTTTTAATTGTCTTTGAATAACAGAACTTTAAGGGTTCTTGATATATACAGAGAAAAGCTCCTTATCTGATGTACCATTTGCAAAAATTCCTCCCATTCCATGGCTTTTTACTTTCCTGACAGTGTCTCTGGAAGCACAAAAGCTTATTAATTCAAATGAAGCCCATCTGTGTCTTCACTGGTTGCTTCTGCTTGAACGTCCGAAGACATTGCTGCCTCATTCCAAAGTTGCGTAGATTTATCCCTATGTTTTCTTCTTTTTCTTTTTAATGTTTATTTTGAGAAAAAGAGAGAGTACAAGCATGTGAGGGACAGAGAGAGAGGGAGAGAAAGAGATTCTCAAGCATGCTCCACACTGTCAGCACACAATCCGACACAGGGCTTGATCTCACAAACTGTGAGATCATGACCTGAGCTGAAATCAAGAGTCAGACCAAGTGGGCCATCCAGGCGCCCCATCCCTGTGTTTTCTTCTAAGAGTTTTATAGTGTATCTTGACATATTCTGAGTGAATTTTTATAGATGCTACGAATCCAACATCGTTCTTTTACATGTGGGTATCCAGATGTCTCAGCACAATTAACTGAAAAGATGGTTCTTTCCCTACGGAACTGTTCTGGCATCTTGTAGAAAATTACTTGGTCGCATATATACATGCGGCTTATTTCTGGACGCTCAGCTCTATCCCACGGAACCCCGTACTTAGGCCAGCACCCCGTCTTGATCACTGTGCTTTGTGGGAAGCCCTGACACCAGGGTACAGGAGTGCTCCGCCGTTGTGCTTGTTCTCCAGGACTGCCATGGCTATTCTGGACCCCTAACATCTTCATACAAATCTTAGGGTCAGCTTGTCCACTTCTACAAACCAGGCAACTGGGATAAAGAAAGACACCACGTTAAATGTGAAGGTCAGTCAGGAGGTCACTCCTCCAGGTCACTGCCAGTATTCAGTCTTCTGATACGTGAACATGGAATGTTTTTCAATTATTTACATCATTTCAAATTTTTTCAACACCATTTTTAAAGTTTTCAAAGTACAAGCTTTACGCTTGTTAAATTTCTTCCTAAGCACATCATTAATTTTGCTGCTACTGTAAATGGAATTGTTTCCTTACTGCCATTTTCAGATTATTCACTGCGAGTGTATACAAAGGCAATTGGTTTGAACCCGCAAGTCTAGGGTCGATTACTCCCTGACAAAGTAGGAAAGAATATCCAAGGGGAAAAAGAAAGTCGCTTCAGCAACAGCTGTTAGGAGAACTGGACAGCAACATGCAGAAGAATGAAACTGGACCACTTTCTTACACCAAACACAAACGCAGATTCGACACGGATCAAAGACCTAAATGCGCGACCTGAAACCATAAAAACCCTAGAAGAGAGAACGGGCAGTCGTGTCTCTGGCATCGGCCCTAGCAACTTTCTCCTAGACACGTTTCTCGAGGCAAGGGAAACAAAACCAAAAGTAAACTATTGGGACTACATCAAGATAAAAAGCTTCTGTGCAGAGAAAAGAATCTATAAAATTTAAAAGGCAACGTACATAATGGGAAAAGATTTGCAAATGACCTATCCGATAAACGGTTAGTATCCAAAATATATAAAGAACTTATAAAATGCAACACCTAAGACACAAATAATCCAATTAAGAAATGGGCAGAAGACAGGACTAGACATTCTTCCAAAGACAGCCAGCTGGTCAACAGACACGTGAAAAGATGCGCAGCATCGCCGGTCATCAGGGAAATCTAAAACGAGACCACAGTGAGGTATCACCTCGCACCTGTCAGGACGGCTAAAATCAAAAACACGAGAAACACCAGGTGTGGGCAAGGATGAGGAGAAAGGGGAACCCTCTTGCACTCTTGGTGGGAGCAAACTGGGGCGGCCACTCTGGAAAGGTTAAAAATAGAACTACTCTGGGGCACCTGGGGCGGGGGGGCTCAGTCGGTTAAGCCCTGACTTCAGTTCAGGTTATGATCTCAAGGTTCATCAGTTCAAGCCCCGCATCGAGCTCTGTGCTGACAGCTCAGAGCCAGGAGCCTGCTTCACATTCTGTGTATCTCTCTCTCTCTGCCTCTCCCCTGCTCATGCTCAGTCTCTCAAAAAAATAAAAACATTAAAAAATTAAAAAGAAAATAGAACTACCCTACAATCCGGCAATTGCACTACCCAGGTATTTATCATAAACAAAATAGACAAACCTCTAGCCAGGCTTCTCAAAAAGAAAAGAGAGAACTCAAATAGATAAAATCGTGAATGAAAAGGGAGAAATTACAACCAATCCCTCAGAGACACAAGCAATCATCAGAGAATACTATGAAAAATTATATGCCACCAAACTTGGCAAACTGGAAGAAATGGACAGCTTCCTAAATAGCCACACGCTACCAAAACTCAAACGGGAAGAAATAGAAAATTTGAACAGACCCATAACTAGTGAAGAAATAGAATCAGTTATTAAAAACCTCCCAGCAAATAAAAGCCCTGGACCAGACGGCTTTCCTGCGGAATTTTACCAGACATTTAAAACAAGTTAATTCCTATCCTCCTCAAGCTGTTCCAAAAAATTGAAACGGAAGGAAAACTCCCGGACTCATTCTATGAAGCCAGCATCACTTTGATTCCCAAACCAGATAGAGACCCAGCAAAAAAAAGGGAATTACAGGCCAATATCCCTGATGAATATGGATGCAAAAATTTTCAACAAGATACTAGCAAATCAAATCCAACAGCATATAAAGAGAATTATCCACCATGATCAAGTAGGATTCATCCATGGGTTGCAGGGCTGGTTCAATATTCGCAAATCAATCAACGTGATACATCACATCAACAAAAGAAAAGATAAGAACCATATGATCCTGTCAATAGATGCAGAAAAAGCATTTGACAAAATACAGCACCCTTTCTTAATAAAAACTCTCGAGAAAGTCGGGATAGAAGGAACATACTTAAACATCATAAAAGCCATA
>PITB01023975.1:0-24887 GCA_004024585.1 Paradoxurus hermaphroditus | reverse complement strand
CTTTCATACATTCTTTGTTTTTTAAACAACCATTTAAATTCGTAAAAAAACTTTTCTAATTTGAGGACCAATGTAAAAACAGGCTGGACACTGAATTTGGCCCAAAGACTGTAATTTGCCAACCCTTGCTTAAAATTGTTACAAGGGAGAAAGACAGTTTTTTTTTTTTTTTTTTTTGAGCTGCTGAATTTTAAGATCTTTTGTTAAAGTGTTAAAGGAGTCTATCTGTATGGCATATATATCTATGTAGTTATGTTATGCCCAGAATTCGGGAACCCCAAGGACCACCAGGGAGCCGAACCCGATGCAAGAACAAAGAGCCTTTATTCGAGCTAGCTCGAGCTCAATCTCTTACCTGCACCGATGCAGCGGTGGGTCAAAAGAGAGAAAGAAAGTTCTAAAGGCTCAAGAGTTTTAAAGGAGTAGTGGGAGGGGTGATGGTCGTGGCCCTAGCCGATTGGCTGAGGAAGGGTCAGGGTCCTGTTCCTTTCCAAAGCAAGAAACAGGTGTCTCTATTTGGGGGGATACAGGTGCTCTAAGGATTGGTCCCAGCTGGTCTGGTGAGAGGTGGAAACTGGTTGATTGGTCCTAGTCTTTTGGAGTCCCGATTTGCCCTTACAGTTAAAGATTCAAGAAAATATACTCTAGAATAGATTTGCTGCAGAGAGGGGTAGCTACCAGGGCTATCACGTATGGTTTTGCACACTGTGCACTTCATGACCCAAAAAGATAAAATTTACTTTTAGACATTATAAATTTATATATTTGTTACAACAAATTTAGGGTAGATGGCAGGAAATCATTTTGTTTTAAGGATTTAATTTTCAGCATACGGAAGTAAAAAGTATTTAGGAAGACCTGTTTTCTAATTTGAAAAAGTTTGTCTGTGGCCTAGTAATAGACAGCCCTAGGGTTAATTATTTGACCTCTATTGCCTAAGGTTAACACATTTCTTATTAAGTAAGGTCAATTTAAAACTAATGAATTTCTTCTCTTAAAAATATTCATTCTCAGGAAACTCTGGCTTCATGTCAGTTTTCATGAGAAATGACAAATTTTAGGTTCCACAATGTTTTCTGTTACATAGGCCTTTCTAAAAATAAATGAATGTGACAAAAAGTTGTCAACTATTTAAATGGAAGGATTTGGACAAGATTCCATTTCGACCTTTTCTCTAGGACTGATAACCCATTACTCTGTGAATAATTGAAATTTCTGTTAAGTTTTTGCTATTATAGAAGTTTTCTTTTTTTTAATATTTATTTATTTTTGAGAGAGAAAGAGATAGAGCACGAGCGGGGGAGGAGCAGAGACAGAGAGGGAGACACAGAACCTGAAACAGGCTCCAGGCTCTGAGCTGTCAACACAGAGCCTGACTCGGGGCTCGAACTCGGGAGTGGTGAGATCATGACCTGAGCCGAAGTCAGACGCCCAACCAACTGAGCCACCCAGGTGCCCCTTATAGAGGTTTTCTTATGTTGTCCTGGGTCTGGGGGAGTAGCATGGCAGCACTGGGTACACTGTCATGGCGCTGGCTTTCTATGGTTCCATCCACAAAGATGGTTAAGGCTACAAGCGTGCACTTGGACAGCGTGTGTTGGCCTGCTCCACCCACACCTAATGGCCACAAGTAAAATGAAAGCTGAGTGTAAACAAATAAAGGATCCTAAGTCTGGATCTAGGGGATGTTTGCCATGCTTTTGAATTTCTTGGCACCTTTGAACAATTTTCTCCATTGGGGTATTCCCACCTTATGAATTCCTTCTCACTTTAGATGCCAGTTACTCAGTTCCCCTAACTCCCGTGGTGAGCCAGGGTGGCGTATGACTTAGAGTTGGCTCATTAGAGCCACTGGCAGCAGACTTTGAATTGGAAAGTGGTGACCCAAAAGAGTTCACACCTGACAGAATCCCTGTGATGGAGGTAATGAGAGCCAATGCCACTTTCCATGGAAGGAGTGGAAGAAGTTGTCAGTATCGATGATACAAGCCATGGGGGTTTGGGCCTACTGGAGAAAGGGGCAGGCGGTTGTGAAGTTTGATTCTGGACTTTGTTCTGGTTGCATGGCCTCCAAACCTCTGACTCCTCTGGAAATTATACATATTACCTAATCACCTCCAGTATATTTCTTTTCTATTTCAATGAGCAGATTTGGTTCCTATGATTTGCAGCCAACAACCCCTACTTATAAACTAGGTCATAGCCCAAAACAAATGATAATCTCTTGGAAACTGAGTTTCTGCTTTCTGAAATTGACATGGATGTCAGTAACAGAGAACAAATAACTATATACCATTTTTCCTTTTCCTGACAAGCTCACTTTAAACATCTCCCAGATTAAAGTACCCTTACCTATTTCACATTTCAATGAGAGTCTCACAGAAAAATCTCCAGAAAGGGTCTGAGATTCCAGGTCCTTCAACAATAGTTTTTTAAAAATATATTTCATGGATTATTAATATGTTTCAACTGTTTAAGCGAAGTGTGTCAGGACCTCCGTGCCCTTTCCTAGACGACTGGCTGTTTAATTGAGAATGAGCGTGTGTACAATCTTTTGCCCAAGTGCCTTTATTTGGTATGGTTGCTTATTTGCAGAAGTTGATATTCAGTTTTCTGGAAACAGGTCAGGAAAATCTTGTCCTTTTGTGTCCCAGATAAGACAAAAGTTGTAACTGGATTTTTCCTGGAGCACGTCATTTCTGCCTTACAGAAAATATATAACAGGCTGCGATTCTCTCTCTGTTTACTGGAACGAGTCCTGGTAGTCCATGTAGGGTGAGAAATAGCCATGCTTTAGCATTTCTCAATCAGAATCACCTGGAGGGCTTGTTAAGGCACAGATTGCCTGGTCACACCCCCAGAGTTTCAGAGGCAAACGAATTTGCATTTCTAACAAGTTCACAGAAGATG
Source organism: Paradoxurus hermaphroditus (assembly GCA_004024585.1). NCBI lineage: Eukaryota > Metazoa > Chordata > Mammalia > Carnivora > Viverridae > Paradoxurus > Paradoxurus hermaphroditus. The sequence goes on along the minus strand of PITB01023975.1, from coordinate 21,977 downwards.
CTGATGCTGGTGTAGGGCCCACACTTTGAGAAGCACTAGTCTAAGCTGATTCTATGTAGCGGTTCAGGAACCTGGGTTAGACCCACCAAAACCTGGCATTCTCCTGGCAGAGGTTACTGATCGAGGTGAGGGCGCTGTCTTAGTTCCTGGGTCTGTTGAGGGGAAAGATTAATTTGCTGTGACTGGAAACGCTCACCACACACTCCTCCTGGAGCGATTTAGTAAGCCTGTAACTTCACCTGCTACTGGAACCCATCTCTGACGCTGAGGGGATCCAGCTTTGGAATGAGTACAGTGATGTGAATGTCAGAGCAGGCCAAAACCTGGGACTCCCCACTATGTGAGATGATAAATGCTCTTATTGATAAATGTGTGCAGGGTTTCTTTCCCAGCCCTTGAAAACACCCCAGTTGAAAGAGTGTTATCCAGGGGCACCTGGGTGGCTCAGTCAGTTGAGCATTCAACTTTGGCTCAGATCATGATCTAGTGTTCTGTGAGTTCAAGCCCTGCATTGAGCTCTGTGCTGACAGCTCAGAGCCTGGAGCCTGCTTTGGATTCTGTGTCTGCCACTCTCTCTCTCTGCTCCTCCCCTGCTCGCATTCTGTTTCTCTCTCCTTCAAAAAGAAATAAACATTAAAAAAAGAAAGAAAGACAGTGTTATCCAGGAGAAATGTCTCTATATGTGCAATTAGTTTTGAAGCAGTTTGAAGGAATTTGAGGAGTGGCTCAAGTAGAACGTTCCATGAATATACTTTGGTTGAATGCCTTGGATTGGCTTTTATCTACTTTTATCTCAGATAAACAGAAAACTGAAGGTTGTTCTCTCTTTCTCTGAGAGGCAGTACTTGAATTTCAGTTTAGAGAGGTAGCAGTGAGAAATAAAAATAGGAAGGAAAAAGAGAAGTCCAGACAGAGTAATAAGTGATAAACTAGGGGCAAGACCATAACAAACCTTGCATGTAGAGTTAAGGAACTTGAACTTTGGTCCTCCATGGTGAAGTCAACAAAGGCTTTTAAATATGGTAATGACAAAATACTCTGGTGGTGCTGCGGAATGGATCGAAAGGGATAGATACCGCAGACAGAAAACCTCCTAAGAGGCTGAGGAAATAATCTAGGTGAGAGGTTTTGATGGCGTGAGGTAGGCAGCAGCTTTGAAAATGGAGATAAACGTATGGATTTGAGAGATAAAACTCTCTGTGAAGAACCACTGGGATGCAGGAGGAAGGGAGAGGAAGGAAAAAGAAGGGTCCCGCAGATCTGCTGGGGGTTAGTTGGATGGGTGTAGTGCCAGGATAGGACAGAGAGAAAAGTAAAAGCATAAAAGTCACCCTCGACACCCTGCTTCCCCATGTGTCATGTCTACTCTTACACCCAATTCTTCACACCTCAACTTTCCTCCATCTCCACTGCTATCCATTAACTCTCTGATGCGATGTGCGCTTCTGTTATATCCCCCTCGTTGGTTTCTTCTCTTCTCCTCTGATCACCCTCCAAATTGTTCTCCAGAATTTCACCTCAGTCATGATCTGCTTGGAACAGTTCAAAGGATTTCTATGATCCTCCGGCCAAAGACCAAGGGCTTTGGGGCTCTCCATGTGCATCCATGTGCATTGGCCTTTGCCCAACGATTCGCCAAATCTTTGCACGTGGTCTGTCCTCCATTTGCTCGATTAATTCCAATCCACCCATCAAATCTTATTTCAAGCTTGAATTCTTTAGGAAGTCATGGTTCCTGACTGTAGAACAAATTCCTTTACCACAAAGAGCTGTACCCCATTCTTACAAGATGTCAATTCTATATAAACATTTTTTGGAGCATAGTTGACATAAAATATTATATTAGTTTCAGTTGTACAACATAGTAATTTGAAATTTATGTACATTATGAAAGAATCACCAAATAAGTCTATTACCATCTGTCACCGTATATAGTTATTACAATATCATTGACTATATTGCCTATGCTGTACATTATATCCTCATGATATTTACTTCATTACTGGAAATTGGTACCTCTTGATCCCCTTCGCCTATTTTGGCCATCCCTCTACTTCTCTCCTCTCTGGCAACTCCAAGTTTTTTTTTTCTGTATTTATGAGTCCGTATCTGTTGTGCTTGTTTGTTTTATTTTTTAGATTCTACATAGAAGAGAAATCATATGGTATGTCTTTATCTGACTTCTTTCATTTAGCATAATACCCTCTGGGTCCATCCATGTTGTCACAAATGGCAAGATTTCATTCCTGTTAATAGCTGAATAATATCCTGCTGTGTGCGTGTGCGCGTGTGCCTGTGCACATGAAACGTGTGCATGTGTATCCCACATCTTCTTTATCCTTTGATCTATCAGTGGACTCTTATGTTGTTTCCATATCTTGACTACTGTAAATAATGCTGCAATGAACAGAGGAGTACATATGTCTTTTCAGATTAGCGTTTTTGTTTTCTTTGGTTCATTCTTTTCACCAGAACTGGAATTTTTCAATTATATGGTAGTACCATTTTGAATATTTTGAGGAACTTCCATACTATTTTCCATAGTGGCCGTGCCATTTTACATCCTTACCAACAGTGCGTGAGCATTCCCTTTTCTCCACATCCTTGACAATGCTTATTGTTTTTATTTTAGTGGTCATGGTACATGTAGTTTTTGAAGTCCTACAAAAAGCACAGTGAAAATAATAGAGTTTAAGGGGGAAATAGACTACTCCCAACCTATGGGACTTTGTAATGAAAGCAATAACTAAACCTATTATAATCCTAGTAACCAACAGAAGTTCAAAGACCTCTTTTTTAGCATTGGCCCCAGAGACCCCCTTAATCAAACATTTGCAACATTATACTCTGGTGCCCTTGACTTCTCCTTTGAGAGATATGAACTTTAGGGCTTTTGCTTTTAATAGAGAGCAATTTTATCAAAACTAGAAAACTGATTCACAATATAGCTTTCTCATTGTTTTCAAAATATCATGGAAAATGTCTTTATAACATATTTTATGCCTGTAGCTTCACCATGTAGCCAGTGAAAAGGGTTCTGATCCTTGAAGCCAGTAAATCAGCTACTATTTACACTACAGGAAGGCCCTGCTATGGAGTTTGCAGCTTTTATCCCAAATATTCATATATTGCTAAAGTTTATCTTTTTTAAAATTTATTTTTATTTATTTTAAGAGATAGAGAAAGCACACATGAGCAGGAGAAGGGCAGAGAGAGGGAGAGAGAATCTTAAGCAGGGTCTTCATTATCAGCACAGAGCCCACTGTGGGGCTCCATCTCACGATCCTGTGAGATTAGGACCTGAGCCGAAATCAAAGAGTCGGATGCTTAACCGACTGAACCACCCAGGCGCCTTGTGCTAAAGTTTATCTTTAATTGTGGGAAATTAATTGTAAAATACATGTGTGAGACAGTACCACTTCCTCATCATACTGTCACCATTCTCCACGGTCCACCTGATAGGAGATAATGCACATTAAGGAACACAAGTTGTAGCAGAGCAGGTTGAAGTCCGTATTTTCAATTGGTTTTCTTACTTGTTGCATAATTACACTGCTTTACTGAAAGTCTTTTCAACCATAGTATGTGGTTATTAATGCTGTAAAAAAATAATTTGATTTCTTTCCAAACAAATGATTATAAAGTCTATATTGGATGCAAAATCTTATAGAATGATAATGATAGTATGCTTTGGCTTCAAGATTGTTAAACCTTCCTGCCAATACTGGCCAGTATTTTGAATACTGGTTTCAAATGAATTTGTTATACTATTGAGTTTTTAAAAAAACTTTGTTTCTTATTTTAATTCCAGTATAGTTAGCTACAGTGTTGTATTAGATTCAGGTGTACAATGTAGTGAACTGTATACAGTTCTATACATCACTCAGTGCTCACCACGATTGTGAACTCTTTAACCCCCATCACTTATTTCACCCACCTCCCCTCTGGTAACCATCAGGTTGGTCTTTATAGTTAAGAGTTTGTTTCTGGATTCCTCTCTCTTTCTCCTTTTTTATCCTTTTTTTCCCTTAAATTCCACATATGATTGAAATCATGGTATTTGTCTTTCTCTATTTCATTTGTATGCTATTGGGCTTTTAAAGTTCATATAGGTCTTCAAATCTAATCACTGTGTTTAATATAATCGAAATGAGAGTGATAGATTACTAAAACTGTGTCTTTAAGCCAAGTTTAGCTAAATACTACAAAGAGGAACACTAAAAATCTTTAGTGAACACTTTTAAAATAAATTACACAGGTCTGTGGTCTTCCTTTTCCAACTTTTAATATGATTGATGTCATTTTTTTGCAGTTTAGGAAAGAACTCATTTAAATTTTCAAATATATCTGAAAAATATACATCCTATCAGATTATAATGAAAATTTTCATTTTTAATTGATTGAAAAGATTAATAATAGTACCAAATAGTGAATAAGGTATTTTTAAACAGTATTCTTTGGAAAGCCAACTTACTCCTATATTCAAAAGTTCAGAAGACTGGAGTTGTGTTTTTCAAACAGTGGGTTCCAACACCTAGGGGTTCTGGAGTCATTCAGTGGCTTGAAAACAATTTATTTTTTAAAAAGAAACTAGATAACATGTTAATAGCATAGAATAAATAAATAAATAAATAATAAATAAAAATGGTTTGTTAATTTACAATCTTATCTAATGAGAAGCCTATTCAGTATCCTTGATTTATGAAGTCATCAAAATATTAAAATGTCAACATGCAAGGAAATTACCAGTGACATAATTTGATTAATGTTATCCAGAAAATGTACTTGACATTTGCCTTTGAAATTTGATACCCTTGAGTGTTATCTAGCACAGAAATATGTATTCCTGTTGGGAGCCATTTTGGGCTCACAGGTCGAGACCCCTCCCTGCGTGGGAAAGGTTGAAGCAAAGCTCCCGCCAGCCAAACTGGCGCCTAGTTTTACCTCCTTCTAAATAAACTTTCAGGCCTAGATTTCTTGAACTGCTCTCGTTGGCCTAAGGGATATAATGCTCTTTGGTTTTATGGCACATGGAAAAGGGGACCTGGAGTGCAATGTCTTGATGGATAAAATCTGAATGAGAGTAACCTGGCCAGAAGTAACCCCAAGGTTGCCTCTTGGGGATCGGTTACACAAATTGATCATACAGAATAGCAACTATGAGTTGGCTAGAAATTAGCAGACGTTAGACCCCAAGACTCCTTGAACCAAACTAGATTTTCCCTGCAGATATTGCTCCCCGCAGCCCCACCATAAAACCTCAAGGCACATCTCCGTAAAGCTTCTCTCAGAATTAACACACTGATGGGAGAGATTGTAAAGAGACTTAGGACCTTCCCCAGAGGTTAGCCTCGCCCAAAAGTTAGAAGCACTGTTTATAGATAAGGTACAAACTAAAGTAGTTAAACATATCTTCATTGATCAGCAGCAAATATTGAGCACCTCCCTGAGGTTAACATTTCACAAATCCTTTTGTAATTCTCATCCCCATGCTCCCTTATAATAAAAAGGCAATAACAAAATACTCTTAGCTACTATAAACCTATAGATGACTACATAGGACTTGTGACAATAATGTATGTTGTAAAGAATGCCTTGTCACTGATGTAATGTCACTTGCTACCTTTAAAAATAAAGACACTAAGACCAGAGATGCCAGAATTGCCAGGGCTGCCTGCTTGGTCATCAGATTCCATCTCACTCATGGCTCTCTCCATTTTGCCTGATCGTCCGTCCTTCGTGGACCCCTAGATTCACCGGAACAAGGACCCTGGCATATTCCTATCAATTTTTCTTTTTATCAAAATCAAGTAGTCTTGGGAAAATCTACTAATTATATCTATTTTGTAGTTTTCCTGTTTTTAAAGATAGAAAAAGACAGTTTGTTGCTGTATAAAGATAATGACACCAGATTATTAGAGTAATAAAATGGCATCTCTGTATATAGGACAGACTTGATTATTAATTTGGAGTTTGTATAGTCCCTTATTTATATTAACATTTGAGAATACCAAGTATTTACCTATTAAATCTTGCCACTAGATTTGTTGTATCTATCGGGAAATATGGCAGGAGATACTTCATTGGAACTTGTTATTTTACTTGAGGCCTCTGCCTCTCTTCTCTCTCTGTCTCCCTCTCTGTGTGCCCCTCTCCTGATCACACTCTCTGTCTCAAAAATAAATAAACATTAAAATAAATTAAATAAATAAATTAAAAATAAATAAATAAATAACAATGGTTTGTTAATTTACAATCTTATCTAATGAGGAGCCTATTCAGTTACCCTGATTTATGAAGTCATCAAAATATTAAAATGTCAACACGCAAGGAAATTACCAGTGACATACTACTTACATTACATAATGACCTTAACTGTACCTGTAAATGTACCTCAGGAGAACTCTGGGATGCTGATGGGAAACTGAGGCCAATTACACAGATCTGATCTCTGTAAGGAAAGTTCTGCTGGGGTGGGGTCAGGTGGGGAGTAGGGGAAGTATGAGAGAGGTGTGATTTAACTCATGCATCTTCTGGAGATTTTTCTTTTTTTTTTCCTTTTTTTTAATTAAAAAATATTTAGTTTTGAGAGAAACAGAGACAGAGACAGAGCATGAGAAGGGAAGGGACAGAGAGAGAGGGAGACACAGAATCCAAAGCAGCCACCAGGCTCCAAGGTGTCAGCACAGAGCCCGATTCAGGGCTTGAACCTATAAACCATGAGATTGTGACCTGAGCTGAAGTTGGAGGCTTAACTAACTGGGCCACCCAGGTGCCAACCCCCTTTCTTTTGAAGATTTTTTTTAAGGCTTATTTATTTATTTTTAGAGAGAGAGAGAGAGAGAGAGAGAGAGAGAGAAAGAGAGAGTGAATCTGGGAGGGGCAGAGAGATACACAGAAAGAAGCCCAAGCAGGCTCTGCACTATCAGTGCAGAGCCCTAGTGGGGCTCAATCCCACAAACTGTGAGATCATGACCTGAGCTGAAAACCAAGAGTCATGCTCAACTGACTCAGCCACCCAGGCACCCTTTTATTTGGATTCTTAACAGTTCTTTATTAGAGTAGTATAGGTTTATAAATAAAATTAATTTACCCATCGGAGGGTAATGTGACAGTTATAATTAAACAACAAAATGTAAGTATAATTGTGATACAATTAAATGATATGCCAATGATTATTAAGCAATGATTAAATGTACTCAAAGTTTGAACTGAATTAAGCTCTTACAGACCCTGAGGGCATGGGGAAGACGGCATTCTTACAGAATCTAAGGAGCAATGGCCTCTCTCGAGGTCTAGCTGCTTCCATTTGGGCTGATTACTCCCAGCTGTGTGTGAGCCCACATTATGACCTATCAAGCGAAGGGACTGCTTTCACCTTCCGCCTGAGGAAGATCTCTTGGATTCTGATTCTCTACCGAGGTTTGTTCATCATATGAGTTTTCGCAGGGCTTTTTTCCATCTGTTTGGCAATGGAGAAATGATAAACCGAGAGTCGGAGCTGAAATTACATACACATTAGGCATCTCTCTTCATGTATTGGTTCAACAGTAATTTTTTCTAGGGATGTATAAAATGACTCTCATACAATTCTCTCATTCTCACAGAAGTCCTAGCTTTCCAGAGGGAGAAGAACAAAAAAAAAAAATCTAGTAAAGCATTATAGTTATGATGGCCAATTCTACCTGGGCAGAGGTGGGGTGTCAGAGAAATGATTCATAAGAGAGGGGACCCCGAGACTCTTGAAACATTATAAATGTTAACCCTGCAGAGAGGGGTAAGGGCGGGGAAATGTAGTCCCAGCAGAGCCTGAGGCAAAGCCAAGAGACCTGAAACCATGAGGAGTGCTCCGAGGAGCTGTGACTCATTGGTCATGGTTGAAAAGTAGCTTTTGCATATCATGCCAGGAAACAAGAGTTTTATCATGCTTGGTGACAGAGCCAACAAAAGGTTATATGCAGGGGAGTAGTAGGATTGAACTGGTGTCTAGAAATATCACTTCGAAAGCAGAAGAGAAGATGGACGGGAAGTATATCCGTTTCCATAAGACACTATACCCATTGCAACAGCCCAGGCACAAGAGGATGGAGACGTCTGAGTGAAAGTCGTAGCAATTAAGACACAGAAAAGAAAGTTAAGTTTCAGGGCACCTGTTATGTAAGAAATACAAAAGAAATACCATCCTCGAAAATTTACGGTTTACTAGAGACTTCGCTCACTCGTGAAAAGTTAGATTCTCCATTCTCTGAAATCCTGATTCAGGTCGTATGGGTGGTGCCTGGGAATCTGTAGTACAAGCAGTGACAACGACAAACTCTCGAGATGATTCTGATAAACTGCCAGCATTGACATCCACAGGCCTAAGAAAAGAATTCTTGAAGTTTAAAGAAGGAGTCACGTCAGAGTCATTGGAGGAGGCTTCTTCTGGGAAAGTAGTCTTTCTACTTTTTTTACGATGACCACTTGGCAGAGGGGAAGATGGGCCCTGAGGCTCTCATGAGAGAACTAACAGGTGTTTTGGAAACTGGCTGATTTTGTGCAGAGTCAGCTTTTTGTAGATTCATGAATTAGAGCGCCCCATAACATGTTAGTAGTGCGTGACCTTTAGCTTTTGAATGCGAACTTTGGCCTTGTCCAAAACTGACCACTGGTGTTTTGTCTAAGCCCATATTAACTGAAAAGTTTCAGTCTTTCAGAGTTACTATCCTGAAGACATCTGATGAGGAATTTTAGGTGCCTGAGGCTGTTTGAACCAGGGGTGAAGAGATTAGAGAGGGGAAAATGACGCAGGATAATAACACAGTCCCCAGATTCCATGACCTTTTAACTTGCAGGTTTCTAAGGAGTTCGATTTTTGCTTGATAAACTTTTGGCAAAACTGTCAGGAATAGGTTTTAGTATTTCCACCAGAGGGCAGTGATGTCTTCTACAATGTTAGTGACTGTGGCTAAGAAAATTTATCATTCTTTTTTTGGACTTGAAGTGGGTGTGAATAGGAAGAATTGATTAATTCTGACTGCCCATGGTCATTAGGGTGGATTTGAAGCCAAATTCCAGTGGAAGACAGAGCAGGGAAGGTTAAATAGCATCTGCAGAACTACAGAGTCTTTTAAACCAGAGCGACTACTTGATTAAATCAGTTGCCGCAGTTGGTTAAATTGAGTAGCTATCTTAAGACTGAAAATTCATAATCCTTGAAGCTCCTGTCTAGTAGCCTTAGGACTCAGATTTGGCAAGAATTATGGGTCCCATGAAATCACAAGGAACAGATCTTTTTTTTACAATAGAGGATGGGGGAAATTGCTTCTGAAGAACTCATACTTTTAGTGGCTTTGGGCTCTGTCTGTCACTAATTCCACCTTAGCTTGTCATGAGAGATTCAGCTGCTGGAAGAATGAAATTATATTTCCGCTGGGATAATATTAATGGGCATGGCCTTTAGCAAGAGTGAGGAGCAATCCCGGTAGAAAAATGGTCTTAGAATCTGGGGTAGATATTTGAATCCTGGTACTGCCCTTTTAATGATAGAGGACAATCACTTACTATAATGGGTGTGGGTTAGGATCCTACAATCTGTGTGTGTGTGTGTGTGTGTGTGTGTGTGTGTGTGTGTGTTTTCCTGGCTCAGCCAAGTGTGTAATCTTGACTAAGTCACTTGGCCCCTCTGGTCTTCACAGTCCACATCTGTAAAATGAGTCAGTTAGTCTGGATAAGCTTTTAGAATCATCACAGCTATAAAATTTTAAATTCTATGAAAACACAAATCCATTCCTACCATAGGATTTAGTCACCATCTGGACAGCTCAGGGTAGCTCTGTGGAAGAGGCTTTTGAGCACAGACATGAGGGGGGTATCTTTTACCAACTTTATCTGTCAGCACAGATTTTGAATTTTAGTCATAAACGAAGGCAGCTCTTTGCTGTATTCCATGGGCAAAGAGCTGGGAGAAATGGATGATGTCAAATTTCATCTAGAAGACATTAGTACATTTATTTCCACCCCATTACTTTACAAATAAGGAAGAGGAGTCGAGCCAAGAGTCTTCAAGATTCATTCATGCAGACACTGTTCTGGATAGAGATACAAGAGCAAACAAAGCAGACAGTTCCTGCACTCGCGAGCTTCAATTTGAGCTGGAGAAGAGCTGAATGTACAGTGTTGAGGATAGTGGGAGATTGGGGGGCAAAGTAGAGGGAGAAGAAGGTGAGTGCAAGGGTTCCATTTTATTGAGGTTTTCTGGGAAGGCCTCTCAAGAAGACGTTTGAACGGTGCCCCCAGGAAGTCAACTGGGGAAAGATTGTTTTGGGTGCGGAGAACAGTGAATGCGAAGGCTTGGGGGCAATACAAGAACAATGGGCAGAGCCAGGATTTGCTCATTCACTGCCTCATTCATTCATTCATTCATTCATTCAACAAACACTCAGTTCCTACTCTGTTGTATGCACTGTTTCTGCCCCAAGATTAGAATCTCGAATTAGAATTTGAAATCATTTGGGTTCAACCACTTCAAACACTGCCTTGCTGATACAGTGTACTTTTGTTCAGCACCCACTCTTTGCTGGGTACCTCGTAGGCATCCTGTTGAAATTAATCTTCACACCAATTCCACGAGACTGTTTTATAAAGAATAAAAATAAATATACTAAGAAATGAAGAACAATGGAAACTAATGTCATTTATTTCAGTACCTACTAAATTGGGTGGAAAGACTCACTTCTTTGTCTTGTGAATATCTGTTGTAAGTTATCAGAGTGACCTCACTGATATTACTCAGCTAATTCATGCGAATGTTTACTGAGCTTCTGCCTTTGCCTGGTGTGGTATTGGAAAGATGAATGAAGTAGGAAGTCGCACCAAGAATTGCAGTGAGTTGATAAATCTTCTAAGTGCCAGGGGGAAGTAAGAATGAGCATGGTGGCAAGAGGACCTGAATGAAGATCTGAGCCTTCCTGGGGGAAGGCAGGAAACGCTTTATGAATCAAGGAAGGCTTGGGCAGAAAATTGAAGGTGTTGTGCCAAGGAGCCATGGACACATGCCTTTAGCACTACACGAAGCAGATACCTTAGAGGGTTTACTAAGGGAGAACTTACAAGCAGAGAATTAGTAAAGCACAAACAATCTTCTGCTGTCTCACTGACCTGTAGTTAGTCAGTGCTAGGCTGCATACATGATGGCCTGAGTTCCAGCTGAAAGGGGTACCAACTCTGTAACTCTACATATTTATAGGGTCAGAGGAACAGACGACATGCCTGTCACTCTGTAACAAGGGGTGAACCAATAATACTGTTAGAAAGGGGGAGCCTCAGAGGCTCTTATTATCCAGATTTTTTATATGTAAACCCAGGCCCCTTGAGTCAGCTCTCTGTTAATCTATCTGAAGGGAAGGGAGTGAGTCTACAGGCCCATCAAGATCTATCTGTTTTTGGCCCTTTCACAAAGATGGTGCAGAAGGTGAAGAAGGAAGCCCCTGTCCCTTGGCTTTGAAGGCCAAGAAAAGAGTGCTGAAAGTGACCCACAGTCACCAAAAAAGATACACAAGTTACCTACAAGACACTGCGTCTTCGAAGGCAGCCCAAATATCCTTGAAAGAGCCCCCAGGAGAAACAAGCTTGATCACTACGCCATCATTAAGTTCCCCCTGACACCAAGTCAGCCATGAAGAAAATAGAAGACAACAACACGCTCGTTTCATTGTGGATGTCAAGGCCAATAAGCACTGGATCAAACAGGCTGTGAAGAAGCTCTATGACATTGACATGGCCAAGGTCAACACTCTGATCAGGCCCGATGGAGAAGAGAAGGCATATGTTCGACTGGCTATGATGCTTTGGATGTTGCCAACAAAATTGGGATCATCTAAACTGAGTCCAGCTGGCTAAATCTAAATATAATTTTTTTCACCACAAAAATAAGGATCTGTCTGTTTTTGGATGGATGAGTAGGAGTGTAAAGGGGCAGGAGGGCATTCCTGAAAGAGAGAACAGTATATGTAACTGGAGAGGAAACCAGAAACCATGGTTTGTTTAGAGAACTGCAGATATACTGTCATGATTATACAGTGTGAGGCCAGTGGGAAATGGGCCTCAGAAGGTGAGGGGCATCTGGAAGGGGGGATGCTAGAAAGGTCACCTGAAGAAGCATAGCCAGACGGTTTTATATGTTACATGAAGGCATTTGAAGTTTACCTTTTAGGCCAGCAGAGCCTGTCATATAGCCAGTGTGAGCAGTGGTGGACTATGGTGGCCTGGGGTCCAGGGCATCACCATTCCGTGGGAAGTAGGAGGCACTTAGCTCCACGTGGTTGCTGAATGTGGAAATTTGTGTCCAGTGTTACCAGAGCTTTGGATTTTTTAAGCTGATCCGTAATTTTAAATTTGTACATAAAATATTCCCATTTTGATGTTGGAAACAAATTCAAATTTACTTAACAAATAAGTGGTCCAAAATGAACATTAACTGGATTAGTCTCTGGTTTCCGATCCCTGCAGGGGAGGGAAAGGGGGGTCATGTGAAATCTTAATAAAGTAGCTGATCAGTTTTCTTTTTTAAAAGGATTATTTTAAGGGGTGCCTGGGTGACTCAGTCGGTTAAACCTCCAACTCTTGATATTGTCTCTGGTCATGATCTCACAGTTTGTGAGTTTGGGGCCTGAGTTGGAGTCTGCACTGATGGTGCAGAGTCTGCTTGGGATTCTATCTCTCCCTTTCTCTCTGCCCTCCCCCGCTAGTGCTCTTTCTCTCTCTCTCTTTCTCTCTCTCAAAATAAATAAATAAACTTAAAAAAATAAAATGATTATTCTGGAAACAATAAGTAGAACAGATTGAAGAAGGATAGGATAGAGTCAAGAAGAGTAATGATGAGGCTTTTGAAATATAAAGAGGAGCTGAACTAAAGCAGAGGTAGCAGGGATGATGCTAAGGGACATTTTAGAGGAATTGGCAAGACTTGGTGACCAATAGGAACAGGTGAAAAAGAAGAAGGAGTTTAGGATGACTTTTAGATTTCTGATTTGGATGGTTAAGTAAATGATCTTTGCACTCATTGAAATGAGGGGCTAACACTGGTTTACAAAACGATATCCAGAATTCTTCCTGCATATATTGAGTTTGAGGCAATGTGGGACATCTAAATGAAGACCTTATGGCCAGTTTGGTGAATTTTGAAGCTTGGGGAAAAAATCAGTTCGGGATTACATATCAGGGAGTTACCAGTGAATGACTCATATGCATCCTTTCAACAATATCAGTATTTTCCTTCAATATGTCAGGCCTTTTGCTAGGTGCCGGGGTTAACAACACACTGGTCCGTGTGTTCACGAAGGGTTCAGTATGGTTTAGAAAGCAGATGGTGAACAAAGAGGCATACAAATACAGTAAATACAAATTATGGCAAGTGCTATAGAGGAAATACGGTTCATATGGAGATCAAATATGCTATGGGAAAGAAATAGAAGTCACACTGGTCACCCTAAGCATGTGGCTGAGAGGAAGTCAACATAAAGGAGAAATAGATGGTCCTTTGTCAGAGAAGCTCATCCTTAGTGCTGGAGGAGATGAGAGCGAGAACAAACTGGGAATTGCCCCTGAATACTAGACTGGTAAAAGAAGAAGGATTTGAAATACTGGAGGGACCCAGAGCTCAATCTTGGGGTGTTTCTCTTTTCTATCTTCATTCACTTGGTGATTATCTGGTTTCATAGCTTGAAATACCACGCATGTCTTATGATCCCTGAATTCATATCTCTCACTCAGACTCCTCCCTTGAATTTCAGAATCATGACACTGCTCTACTGCCTGTCACCAAACTGCCATGCACACATCGATGTCTGATAGGCATCTAGTGTGGAACATGACTGAAAGAAAGCTTCTGACATCTGTGATCGTTCCTCACTTAACCCTACCAGTCTGAGTCTTCCCCATCCCAGCAAATGGCAACTCCACTCTTCAGTTGCTGTGGCCAAAAATCAGGGTCTTGTCAGCTCCACCTAAATATCACATCCAAAATCTAATTACTTCTTATCACTTCATTGCTACTACCTTGATTGGGAACACTAATATTTTTCATCTGGAATATTCCAATGGCCTCCTAACTGGCCTTCTTGCTTTAGTCCATGATCTCCTTCATTATATTTCAGTAGAGAAGCCAGTTATCCTGTAAAAATACAAGACTTGTCATGTCACTTCTTTGCTAAACCCCCACTGTGGGTTCTCACCTCAGTTGGGGTAAAAGCCAAGCTCCTTCCAATAGTATCGAAGGTCCTATATGATCTGTCCCCAATTACTTCTCTTTCACCAGTTCCTACTTTTCTCCCCCATGCTCATTTGACACCAATCACCCTGGTCTTCTTGAAGTTCTTCTTCTTCTGTTTTAAGTTTTGTTTTTTCTTTTAAAGGGGGATGAGGTGCACAGAGAGAGAGAGATAGAGAGAAAATCCCAGGCAGGCTCTACACTGTCAGCACAGAGCCTGAGTCAGGGCTTGATCTCACAAACTGAGATTCCTACTTTAGGGCCTTTGAAATTACTTTTGAAATTACTATTCTCTCTTCCTGGATTGATACCTGCCCCCCCGCCATCCCCACCCCAGAAATCCATATGGTTTACTCCCTTACTTCCTTTAGGTTTTTAATCAATATCCAATATCAACTTTCCTGGCTACTTTCTCTAAAATTACAACCCAAACCGCTTTAACTCCATATCCCACCTTTCCTGCTTTAGTTTTCTTTTTCTCAGCAGTTATTTTCCAGTATTCTAAATATTTACTTAATTTTTCTTTATCCCCCTTTATAATGTAAATTCTATGAGATCAAGGACTGGCTGTTTCATTGACTCACCAGTCCACAGAGCCTGTGAGAATGCCTGGTACATAAAAGACCTTCAATAATAATCTTCCAAAGGAATGAACCTAGGGCCAGGGGCCCTATGAGCATGAGAAGCCATTTCAAGGAAAATTCGTTTTCAAGGAAAGCGTAGCTGATAATCTCCAGTGAACAGAAATACCAATTAAGATAAGGACTGAAATAAAGACTTAGGGTTTGTTCAGCAAGAAGCTACTAGGAACCTTAATGAGAGTGGAGACAATAAAGGTTATTGGAGTACCACAACCAGAAAGGGCATGAGGAAGTAGAGGCAAGACATGCAGACCTCGTCTGTGAACCAAGGTGGGCAGTTAGGGCAGTTGCTGATAAGAACACGACAAGAGAGTCTGAGGTCTTAATGTTTCTTGAATGTGTGAAATATTCTCACATTCTCAGGTTTTTAAAAAATTTTTATTTTGGGGAACAGCAAAAGCAGGGAAGGGGCAGAGAGAGGGGGATAGAGGCTCTGAAGCAGGGTTCATGCTGATATGCTGACAGCAGCAAGCCCTGTGTGGGGCTCGAACTCACGAACCTCCTTGAGATCATGACCTGAGCCGAAGTCAGACACTCAGTCGACTGAGCCCCCCCAGGCACCCCGCTTTCTCGGTTTTCATTGTCCTGGATTTTATGATTGCCCAAATTCTCTAACTTTTTACCTATGGTAAGACGAGAGGGGGGGGGGGCGGTCCCTGAGTGTTTTCAAGGCCCATCTCTCTCACTCCTATTTCTTGTTGAGTATTTCAGAAATGCATTCATACGCCCCAGGCTTTTTGAGGCTTGACTGTGTTCAGTTTAGTGCCTTAGTCTTTGATTATCCTCCAATTTTGTCAGCATGTAAGTGTCATCTTTTCGATAACATTGTAGCCCTTCAAGCTGTTGGCACGCTCCTGTGGTGTTTCCCTAGGTCAGGGCTCAAAGGTTTTGCCTTTAGAGTTCTTTGTTAACCTGAAGGACTTGACTTGGATTGATTCAAAACCTAAACTTTTAAAACAGAAAATCAATTACCTTTTGACCGTTGCTTCTCAATGTCTTCTGCCAGAACTCCCCCTCCCCCATACTGGCCATTAAAAGTCATCTTCTAAACCTTGATGTATCAGGATGCATACTAAAATATGATCAGACCGCTTTTGTGGTCTATTATGCTTTCCTTGCAGAGTTTAATTGACTTTTTTGTTTGTTCCTTTATTTTCCTTATACACCGAATACCTCATCTGTGTGTGCTGTGCCGTACTGCTTGATAATAGGCTGTACATAATAGAAATCCATTATATCCCTCAAAGGAAATTTAAAAACTGTTCTCTAAGGAGTTGAGGGAAACCCAAGTAGGAATTCAATCTCTAAGAATCAGCATGTATGTTTCTGCCAAAGAAAGAAAGAAGAAAATAAATAAAAGGTAGAAAACTAGACCTCGGAAGTGTGGTTTCACGCTGCTGCATAAAATGAAACCCATGTGGGAGAAGACAGACGGTCACTAATTCTATGGAGCAGATGGATTTTGTTCCTTCAAGTGGAAAAAGAACCCGCATCTTTATTCCCAAAATATCTCGAAGTTGATGTAAGCAAGGTTTATTTTCACCATCATCACTTTCTGTTTCAGACTGATATTTCTAACAATCACTAGAAATCAGCAGGACACGTAAGGAAATTAGTATTAAATGCAAAACTGTGTCATCCACCCCATAGGAAACACAGATATATTTAAAAAGTACATTTGCTTTTGGTTTGCTCTTTTATGTCCTCAGTTGATTTCCATTTTCTTTTCTCCTTCTGACCAATTTAAAATTTCTTACATAAGGAAAAGCAATAAACCTGTTTGCCCCTGACTGCTATCCAAACATACGCCTTCGGGGCAAACTCTTTTCATGATTTGTTTTTATCTTTCAGTGATTACCTCAATAAACCAGAAAATATAACTCCATCTCCATTTTTACTTTATCAGTATATATTTATCAGTTTAGATAAAAGTGTAAATTGATGACACGGATCGGTTTCCACTGTGAAAGTGGAGGCTTTGGCTCATTTTTATTCCCTTCTGCCTTTTTCGTCCTGCCTTTGGTGGTTGTATTTGTCTTAGCTCCTTAATTCCTTAACTTTGAAAATTTATTTTTTTAGTTTATTTATTTATTTGAGAGAGAGAGAGAGAGAGAGAGAGAGAGAGATTCCCAAGCAGGCTTCATGCTCAAAATCACAAACTGTGAGATCATGACCGGAGCTAAAATCAAGTGTCAGATGATGCTTAACTAACCAAACCACCCAGATGCCCCAACTCTGTAACTTTAAATAGCAACTTTAATTCCCTGTTTCTTGTTCTATTTAACTTCCATAAGGTATCTCGATCCCCACTAGGTAAGATGAAACACATTAGCATCTTCCTCCTTTTGTCTGACCTTCCTCCCTCCTCTATAATCTTCTTTGTGTCAAGTACAATTTTGCTTTTATATTGTCAAGGTTATTAAACTTCGCTTTCTGTTCAGAAGCCACACCTGAGTCTTCCATGCTGTGTCCTTATATTAAATCTAATGCTGGACAATGATGCAAGAAATATTATTTTATAACAACAAAAATAAAATTCAATTCTTGACTAGAGGTTGCTAAGAATTGCTTTCCTTCACTTTTATTATAAAGATGTGGTCCCAAGTATTTAAATAATGCTACATTTTAGTTTTGTTTTATATTTAGACCTTGACATTTTTGTAAGGACTTTCTTCCCCCCATTTTTTGTGGTGTTTCTAAATGTTCTTTTCTCCTAGCATTTGCCTTTGTCATATGCTTAATTGTATCTGGTTATGTTTTATGGCAACTCTGTTTTTCTCTAGGGTCCTCCCTCCCAGAGCTCTCTCAGTTCCCCTAGGCCTCTGGTCAGCTTGGGGCCTTACCTCTCCAGCCTTCCCATTTGTCTCGTTTTCCAGCATCCTTTGAATGTCTTTTCATTTATTGCTATACTATCTTCTTTGGCTAGAATAAATCCTCAAATACCGTTTTTTTAAATGTTTATTTAATTTTGAAAGAGAGAGACAGAGCGCAAGAGGGGAAGGGGCTTAGAAAGAGAGGGAGACACGGAAGTCGAAGCAGGCTCCAGGCTCTGAGCTGTCAGCACAGAGCCTGACTCAGGACTCAAACTCGTGAACAATGAGATCATGACCTGAGCCAAAGTCAGACACTTTACTGAGTCACCCAGGTGACCCTCCTCATGTAACTTTTTGAGGCAAGGTGGAAAGAAAAAAACTTTCTAAGTCTATTCTAACTATGGCTATCAGGGGCCGTCACACTTCTTCATTGAATTGACTGATGCAGAAGCTTTAGTTTAAAATAATTTTTTTTCTCAGAATTTTGAAAGCATTTCTTACTTTCTATCATATTTTATTGCTGACAGGAAATGTAATGTCTATTTAGTTCTTGTGACTGGAGACAACTCGTGTTTTCTTTGGATATTCACTTCATCCTTGATGCTCAGAAATGTCTTTAAAATGTATTTATATTCTTCCATTTCTATTTAGAGGCTATTTTACTGTAACCGTGTCTGTTTTCTTCAGCTCTGGAGATTCTTATCCATTATTTCTTTGAAAACACCTCCCCTTCATTTTTCTGTTCTCTTTTTCTGAGAACAGTCTAGTGTTTGGAACTTCTTGCCAAATCCTATATCTGTTTTCCTCATATTACCTGTCACTTTGGCTTGTTGCTTTTTGTCTTGGAAAATTTCTGGGACTTTGTTTTCCAGTCTTTGTTTTTAATTTTTTACTTGTTACTTGGTGCAACTTACAGTATTCAGGAATCATAATCAGATGGATGTCAAGGAGAATACTATGACTAGAGACCACATTCTCACCTCGCTCTCTCCCTTTACAACTACACTGCATAGGGACATTCCTTCTTGTACTCAGACTATGAAATATTAGATTCCTGGTTCTATGAGAGGGAGGACATTTGTAGGCAGTGGGAGAGGAATCTACATTTATCCATTAATAAATGTAATATATCTCTCGAAGCATTACACACTATATGCCGTGTCTTCTACCCATTTAAAAATTACATTCTTAAAGCCCAACAAACAGAACTATCATCATTCATCCATTTCTTTTTTAAGCAAGCTAACCATGTTTTTCTGATTATGGCTAGTATTTGCTAATCATTAAGCTTTCTTATAAAGATATAAAATAGAGGCACCTGGGTGGCTCATGGGTTAAGTGCCTGATTCTTGATTTCAGCTCAGGTCATGATCTTATGGTTCATGGGATCAAACTCCACATTGGGGTCCATGCTGACAGTGCAGAGCCTGCTTGAGATTCTCTTCCCTCCTTCTCTCTCTTCCCCTTCACCACCTTAAAATAAATAAATAAACTTGAAAAAATAAAGGCAATAAAATATAAACAAGGCTTTTATATTTACCCACATGGTTATCATTTCTAATTCCCTTCATTTGTTTATGTAGATCCAGATTTCTGTCTGTCATCATTATCTTCTGTCTGAAGAACTTTCTTTAAAGTGGGTTGTAGTGTATGTCTGTTGACAACGAGGCCCCTTAGTTTTTGTTGTCTGAAAAAGACTTCATTTCACCTTTATTTTTGAAAAGTATTTTTCTTGAGTAAAGAATTTTAGGTCAAAGTGTTCTCCCTCCCCCCCTTCATAATTTTAATTTTTAAATGTTTATTTATATTTGAGAGAGAAAGAAATAGAGCAGGAGAGAGAGGGGCAGAGACAAAGAGAGACACAGAATCCAAAGCAGGCTCCAGACTCTGAACTGTCAGTGCAGAGCCCAATGTGGGGCTTCAACCCATAAGCAGTGCCATCCTGACATCAGTCAAAGTGGGTACTCAACCAACAGAGCCACCCAGGCGCCCCAATCCCCTTCGTTATACTAAAGATGATTTCTCCAGTGTACTCTGGGTTCCATGGTTGCTGGCCCGAAGTGTGCTATCACTCTTGGCTTTATTATTCTTATTCTTTTTTGCTCTCTAGCAGTTACTGAGGTTTTTCTTTGTCACTGCTTTCAACAATTTATTACAAAGTGATGTTGTGTTGTTGTTTTTTTTTTCAATGTTTTGTGTGGGTTTCTTTGAGGGTTTTTTTCCCCCCACTATGGGCTTATAATTTTCACCAAATTTGGAAAAAGTCCAGCATTTTTTTCTTCAAATATTTTTCTACCGCACCTGGAGTCCTTCTGGGACTCCAATTACACATATGTTATGCTGTTGTATTGCCTAATAGTTCATTGAGACTCTCACCCCTTCCCTCCAGTCTTTTCTGTCTGTGCTTTATTTTGGATAGTTTCTACTGACATAGTTTAAAGCTTGCCGATCTTTTTACCTACCCTGCCTAATCTGCTTTAATTCCATCCAGTGCATTTCCCACTTTAGATATTTCTTCACATATCTAGAAAAGACCTTTGGGCCTGTTTTGTAGCTTTCATTTCTCTTCTTATCATGCTTATATTTTCCTTTACCTTTTTGAAAATAGGGGGGGAGCCTGGCTGGCTCAGTCCGCTAAGCGCTGGACTTTGGCTCAGGTCATGATCTCATGGTTTGTGCGTTGGACCCCCGCATCAGGCTCTGTGCTCACAGCTGCTGACCCCATATAAGAAGTGAGGGGTTTTTTTTCAATTCCTTTTTGTTAATTGAAAAATAATTGGCGTACAATATTGCATTATTTCTAGGTATACAACACAGTGATTTAATATTTATATACATTACAAAATGGTCACTGCGATAAGTCTAGTTACCATCTGTCACCATACAAAGTTATTACAGTATTACTGACTGTATTCTCTATGCTGTACATTTCATCCCTATGTCTTATTTATTTTACAATCAGAAGATTGTTTCTCTTAATCTTCTTCACCTATCTCATACATCCTGCCATCCTCTTATCTCTGGGAACCATCAGTCTGGCCTCTCTCTATATATATGTCTGTTTTGTTTTGTTTTGTTTTGTTAATTTTTAAAATTTCTCATGTGTGAACTCATACAGTATTTGTCTTTCTCGGTCTTATTTTAGTTATCATAACACCCTCTAGGTTCATCCATGTTGTCACAAATGGCAAGACTTCATTCTTTTTTATGGGTGAGTAATATTCCAGTATGTGTGTGTGTGTGTGTGTGTGTGTGTGTGTGTGTGTGTATCTATCCAGATTCTCTGCTCATTTATTAACTGGATTATTATTATTTTTTGATATTGACTTGTATGAGTTCTTTATATATTTTTGATGTTAACGTTTATCAGGTATATCATGTGCCAATATCTTCTCTGATTCAGTAGGTTGCCTTTTCATTGTATTGATGGTTTCCTTGATGGTGCAGAAGCTTTTTAGTTTGATGTAGTCCCATTTGTTTATTTTTGCCTTTGTTGTCCTTGCCTGATGAGAAAGATAAAAAAAAATGTTGCTAAGAAAAAAGTCAAAGAGCTTACTGCCTATGTTTTCTCCTAAGAGTTTTATGGTTTCAGGTCTTGTATTTAATTCTTTAATCCATTTTCAGTTTGTTTTTGCATATGGTATAAGAAAGCGATCTAGTTGTTTTCTTTTTCATGTAGTTGTGCAATTTTTCCAATAGTATTTATTGAAGACAACATCTTTTTCCGATTGTATATTCTTGCCTCCTTTGTCATAGATTAATTGACCACATAAATGTGGGTTTATTTTGGGACTCTCTGTTCTGTTCCATTGATCTCTGTATTTTTGTGCCAAATAAGATAACAAGTTCTTAAATGGTTTATTCCATCAACTGAAAATTGGAAGTAATAACTGAAGTATAATGTGGTGCATTTAAATTATTATTTTTTAAATACCTACATTATTATGTTCTTAATTTTGTTATTGGCTGTGTCATATGTCTGGAGAAACATATAATCAGAAAAAAAGAACCATTAAAATATGAATTTTATTTTTCAATTAGATTAAATCAGTAGAACTTTTAAATTAGTTCTATATAGGGGAGGACCAAGATGGCGGAGGAGTAGGGAGGACCAAAGTTTCCCTTGTTTTTTGAATTGAGAGGGAACGAAACAGAGAGATTCTCAACTCCAAGAACCTGGAAGAAAAGATGTAGCAGTTCATAAGGAACGCAAGAAACATAGACAACGCCATAAGACTGTGAGTCTAATCGAGAACGGACAAAAGGAACTCGGGA
>PITB01023974.1:0-24872 GCA_004024585.1 Paradoxurus hermaphroditus | reverse complement strand
CCTTCCCCTGCTCACACTCTGTCTCTCTGTCTCTCAAAAATAAATAAACGTTAAAAAAAATTTTTAATAAAAAAAATGGCTACTTAGGGGTCCCTGGGTGGCTCAGTTGGTTCATCAGGTCATGATCTCGGGGTTCATGGGATGGAGTCCTGCATGGGGCTCTGTGCTCAGCGCAGATCCTGCTTGGGATTCATTCTCTCTCTCTCTCTCTCTCTCTCTCTCTCTGTCAAAATAAATAAATAAATAAACATTTTAAAAATGGCTCAAGTTATACATTTCACGTTATGTATATTTTACTATGATTTTTAAAGGCCAAAAAAAAATGTACCTTTTTCAAAAAATCCAAAAAAAAAAAAAAAAACCAAACCTGAACAAATATGTTATTTATCACTGTCAAGGAAAACAAAAACTGTTAGCAATATAAATGCTTCAAATAACTTCCAATATAGCCAGTTGGAAAATCGTATGTGGCCATTAAAAATTATGTCCAAAAGGGGTTTAGAAAAACTTGGGTGAAGTTTATAAAAAACGCACATCACACAATTTAGCATTTGTTCTCTTACAGTCCGTATGATTGGAACCATCTTAAGGACAATGACGAAAGCTCTGTGTCCATAAAAGACGAGAAATCACCTTACAGAAACTCACATGCGGATACTCAGAGATGTGTACCAGAATATTCCTAGCAGCACTGTTTACAAGAACAAAACTCAGAAATCCTACAAATCTCCTCCCTAAGGAGAATGGATCAGCAAAGCTGCGTTCAGGCAAACGACGGAATTTGGGGCCAACGACAGTGAAGGAACTTCTGCAACAGGGGTGAACCTCACAGTTCCGACCAACCAACCAACAGAAACGAAAACCCAGAGACCGACGAATAGGCACATGTTGGTTCCATTTACAGAAGTTCAAAAATACGCAAAACTAACAATGTGTGATTTAGGGCTGCGTCCAGAAGAGGTTAAACTTTAAAGGAAAGAAAGAGACCCGCTCCTGCCAGGCAGCGTTGTAATCACCCTGGAACCTGCTCCCGAGCCCTGGATCAGGCTTTTTGCAGGGAAAAAGAAAAAAAAGAAAAAGAAAAAAAAAGAAAAGGAAAGAAAGAGAAGAGAGAGAAAGCTAGAAAGCAAGAAAAGAAAGAGGAAAGAGAGAGAGAAGAAAGAAAGAAAGAAAGAAAGAAAGAAAGAAAGAAAGAAAGAAAGGGGGGAAGGAAGGAAGGAAGAAAGGAAAGGAAGGGAGGGAGGGAGGGAAGGAAGGAAGGAAGGAAGGAAGGGAGGGAGGGAAGGAAGGAAGGAAGGAAGAGAAAGGAAGGAAGGAAGAGAAAGGAAGGAAGGGAAAGGAAGGAAGGAAGGAAGAGAAAAGAATGATAAAATTCTTCAATGTGGTTAATTCTGGGAAGTAGCTCACAGGATGATTGTAAGGCGCTCACAGGCACTTAGATGTTGAGAATGGGTATTCTGGCTCTCAGTCTGAGCGGTGGCTAGACACGTGTTTTATTATTCTTTAAATTATACATGTACACGGGGCACCCGGGTGGCTCAGTTGGTTGGGTGGCCGACTTCAGCTCAGGTCATGATCTCACGGTTCATGAGTTCGAGCCCCATGTCAGGCTCTGTGCTGACACCTCAGAGCCTGGAGCCTGCTTCAGATTCTGGGTCTCTCTCTCTCTCTCTCTGCCCCTCCCCTGCTCATCTCTGTCTCTCAAAATAAATAAACAAACTTAAAAGCTCAAGGGGCGCCTGGGCGGCTCCGTCGGTTAAACTTCCGACTTCAGCTCAGGTCGTGATCTCACCGTTTGGGAGTTGGAGCCCCGTGTCGGGCTCTGTGCTGACGGCTCAAAGCCTGGAGCCTGTCTTGGATTCTGTGTCTCCCTCTCTCTCTGCTCCTCCCCCACTCGCACTCTCTCTCTTTCTCTCTCTCTCAAAAATAAAAGATTAAAAAAAAATGAAAAAAAAGACAACTTAAAAACTCAAAAATAAATAAACTTAAAAAATAAACTGTGCGTGTACAATTTATCTTTGTTAAATACAAATATTTCATAACAAAAATCAATTGAAATAATAAAAAGTCTGGAAAACAGTGTCAATAGTAAGCAACTCTCCGGTTTCGAGATTAGTGGATTTCTTTCTAGTCCCGTCTTTGTTTCTCTCTCCCCCTCTCTTTCTCCTTGTCTCTCCCCATTTCTCTTTCTCTCTCTCGACTCTGCAGTATTTTTCAAGATTTCTAGATACTATGTTTTTATAACAAACTTAAAAAGAAAAGCCAGACAGATATTCAAATGAATCGCCCCAAACTACCTTTACCAACCAAACGGGGAAGAGTTTGGGTTCGTCTGCTGTTCCAAGGTTCGGTTTGATGCAGCCAGAAATTCTCCTCCCATCAGCCACCAAGGTCGAGGGTTAACCGCGACTCGCCTTGATCGTTCACGGATGTGGCTGGACTTTAGCTAAAGGTCTGGTCAATTACACATGTACGTATTCCTGATAAACCGAGACGGTGGGACCCGCTGACATTTAGGACCGGGGCGCCTGGGTGGCTCAGTCGGTTAAGCGGCCGACTTCAGCTCAGGTCATGATCTCATGGTCTGTGAGTTCGAGCCCCGCGTCAGGCTCTGTGCTGATGGCTCAGAGCCTGGAGCCTGCTTCAGATTCTGTATCTCCCTCTCTCTCTGCCCTTCCCTTGCTCATGCTCTGTCTCTATGTCTCTCATAAATAAATAATAAAAACTTTAAAAAAAAAAAAGAAAGAAATTTAGGACCAGCGCGGCCAACAGCAGCAAGCAAGCACCCCGATTTGCCCCTGCCCGGGCTCCCCCGGATCCGGCAGACACGGCGCTCCTTGTAACCCCCCTGCGCCAGCACTTTTGGTTCCCTGGGTGTTCCCTGGACACCTCCAAGGGCGAAGCCCATTGCTTCCGCATCGGTCTGGGAGTTTCTCGTTGTGAGATCATGCCTCTCACCACAGTGGAGACCTCAGGGCAGGAGCCGTGCTGTCTCCTGTCCCCCAAGTGAGTGGTTTCCATTATTTTCACCAACTAAGATCTTCCACGAGCCCAGTGCTTTCGAGAAATGTGGCCTTCCAGAAAGTTCCATGGAGGAAGTAATAATAGATTGTTCTCCTTCTGAGGGGCTGAGCAGGAGTTCTGTCACCCGTGGCGAGAAGTTCGACTCTGCCCACCAAAAAAGTGAAGGGACTTGGAACCGGAATTGGTCCGTACAGCCCTGCCCGGAGCAAGGGTCTGGTTTCCATGGCGTAACTGACTGAAAACAGTTTATGGAGACCCCCTGTGCCCATCGCCCTTTCCTTCCTTCCTTCTTAGATCCTGGACATGGGGAGGCTGGGCTTTGAGAAAAGAATCCTCAGCCTTGGGCTCTGAGACTTTGCCTGGGAGCAGAGAGGAGACAAGAAGAGAGAGAGGACGCCGGAACGTCTGAGGTGGGTAACTTCACGGTCTTTATTTGACAGGTCAACCGTGCCGCAGACAGGCGGCAAAAACAGGATTCCGGCCTCAGTGTCTTGGACCCCAAGTCCTTGCTCTTAACACCAGTGCAGTGTTTAAAAACCCGAGCGCGTGGGGCGCCCAGCTGGCTCGGTCTGCGGAGCACGCCACCCTTGTTGTAAATTTGAGCCCCACATTAGGTGCAGAGATTACTTGAAAAATATTTATAAATTTTTTTTATTTTTTATTTTTAATATATATTTAAAATTTTTTTAATGTTTATTTTTGAGAGACAGAACATGACCAGGAGAGGAGGAGGAGAGAGAGAGAGGGAGACACAGAATCCGAAGCAGGCTCCAGGCTCTGAGCTGTCAGCACTGAGCCCCGTGCGGGGCTCGAACTCACTAGCCGTGAGGTCGTCACTGGCGCCGAAGTTGGACGCTTAACCGACTGAGCCGCCCAGGCGCCCCTAAAATTTTTTAATTAAAAAATTAATTACTGAGCCAGTTTGTGAGTTGGAGCCCCGCGTCGGGCTCTGTGCTGACAGCTCGGAGCCTGGAGCCTGCTTCGGATTCTGGGTCTCCCTCTCTCTCTGCTCCTCGTCTCCTCACGCTCTCTCGAAAACGAATAAACATTTAAAAACTTTAAAAATAAGTAAATAAAATAAAGAAAAATTCAAGCGCAACCCACGTATACATCACAATTTATTTTATACAGAGGCGTAAAGACAACTCAGCAGAGAAAGGACAAGCCTTTCAGCAAAGAGCGCAGGAACGAGTGGATACCCATATCCCCCCAAAAATGTCCTTCCACAGCCCATCCTATATACAGAAATTAACTCAATCATATGCTTCACTGTAATCATGGGAGTCAGCTATAAAACCAAAAGCTATGAGGCTTCTAGAAGAAAAGCTTTGTGACCTTGAGTTAGGTGAAGATATCTTAGTACATCCCCAAAATCAAACTTCATAAAAAGCCAAATTGATACATAGGACTTAATCAAAATTTTAAAAAGAAGGGAAAAAAACAACAACAACCACCTCTTGTCTCTAGAAAGTAACTATTAAGAGAATGAAAAGACCAGCCACAGACTGGGAGAAAATATTTCTAAATCACGTATCTCACAAAGGACTGGTACCCAAACTATATAAAGTACTCTCAGGGGCGCCTGGGTGGCTCAGTCAGTTAAGCATCTGACTTTGGCTCAGGTCATGATCTCACTGTACATGGGTTCGAGCCCCATGGCGGGCTCTGCGCTGACTGACAGCTCAGAGCCTGGAGCCTGCTTCCGATTCTGGGTCTCCCTCTCTCTCTCTCTGCCCCTCCCCAACTTACTCTCTGTCTCTGTCAAAAAGAAATAAACATTAAAAAAAATTCTTTTTAAAAAGAACTCTCAAAACTCAATAACAAGAACACAAACAACCCTTTCCCCTCAAAATGGGAGGAAAAATTGAACAGACATTTCACCTAAGAGGTTGTACGAGTGGCAGATAAGCCCACGAAAAGACAGTGTCATTAGTCAGAGAGGTGCAGGTTAAAATCGCGGCGATACCACTACGCACCGGTGAGGATGGCGAAAATGAAAAAGTCTGACCGTGTCCAGTTTTGGCGAGACCTCGGAGGAACCAGAGCTCCCACAGCGGATGGGAACGCGACATGTTATAACCACTTCAGGAAAAGAGTTTGGCGTGTTCTATTTTTTTTTTTAATGTTTATTTATTTTTGAGAGAGAGAGAGAGAGAGAGAGAGCGAGCGAGCAGGGGAGGGGCAGACAGAGGGCAGGTTCTTAAAAAGTTCCCCGTAATCCAATCTTTGGTATTTACCGAAGAAAAAGGAAAGCATATACCCGCCCCTATAACGACTTGTCCGCAAGTATTCGCGGCAGCTTTATTTGTACTAGCCCCAAACTTGAAACAACCCGACTGTCTATCAACAGGTGGATGGATAAACAAACTGTCATATAGCCATAGGATGGCAGAATGTTACTCAGCAATAAAAAAGACCTAACTATTGATCAGGCTACAACTAAATCTCAAAAAATAAGTATGTTCAATGAAAAAAGCCAGACGAAAAATAATACAGACTGTATAATTCCGTTTGCATAAAGTTTTAGAAGATGCAAACTAATCTGTAGTGACAGAAGGCAGAGCTGCAGTTGGAAGAGAGATGAGCCGAAGAGGGAGGACTCAAGGAAGTTTGGGGGGATGATAGATACGTTCACTACTACATATATATATATAATTTTTTATGTTTATTTTTGAGAGACAGACACAGAGCACGAGCAGGGGAGGGGCAGAGAGAGGAGACACAGAGTCTGAAGCAGGCTCCAGACTCCAAGCTGTCAGCACAGAACCCAACGCAGGGCTCGAACCTGCGAACTGTGAGATCATGACCTGAGCCAAAGTCGGAAACTTAAATCGACTGAGCCACTCAGGTGCCATATATATATATATATATATTTTTTTTGTAGAGAAATCTCTACACCCAACGTGGGGCTCGAACTCACAACCCGGAGATCAAGAGGGGCCCGCCCTTCCAACCGAGCCAGCTAGGCGCCCCGGCGTTTACTACTTTCACTGGAGTGATGATTTAATGGCAGAAGATGTATTTCAAAGCATCAAATTGTGCCCTTCATTTTTTTTAGATTTTTTTATTTTTTTAAGTTTATTTGTTTATTTTGGGAGGGAGCGAGAGCGTTTGTGTGTGCAAGCGCGAGTGAGAGAGCAGACGAGGGGCAGAGAGAGAGGGAGAGAATCCCATGCAGGCTCTGTGCTGACATCTAGAAGCCCAACGCGGGGCTCCATCTCACAAACCGTGAGATCGTGACCGGAGCTGAAATCAAGAGTCGGCCGGTTAACTGACTGAGCCACCCCGGCGCTCCCAGGTTCTTTATTTTTAAGTAAGCTATACATCCAATATGGGGCTTTGAACTGACGACCTCGAGATCAAGAATCACATCCTCCACTGACTAAGCCAGCCAGGCACCCCTCACACTGCGCACTTTAAATTAAATATGTTCAGTGAATTATGGGTCAGTTTCACCTGGAGAGCGAGTGTGGTGGCGATTTGGAAAATGACCGTTTTCCATCATCATAGTGAAAATGGTTTCAAGCAAGAATCGGCAACAGCTGTTAAGTACATCCGAGGAGGGGTGAAGTTGAACGAGGAAGGAGGTATTTACATTGTCTTAAAGTGCCTTCCCCCCCGTTGATTCCTTATTAGTTATAAAGAGAAAAAGAGTAATCAAACAAAGCTTTGGGTGATCGAAATTATTGGGTGATCTTGACCCTCTAGGGGCAATTCCTTATCAAGGACACACTTGAAAGATCTTTTATGTTTGTTGGTTTGCTTTTGAGAGAGAGATAGAGAGCAAGGGGGGGAGGGGCAGGGAGAGAGAGAGAGAGAGAGAGAGAGAGAGAGTGACACAGTCCCAAGCAGGCTCCACCCTATCGCCACAGAGCCTGATGCGGGGCCCAAACTCACAAATCGTGAGTTATCGATTTGTGAATTATCGAGATAATGACCTGAGCCAAAACCAAGAGTCAGTTGCTTAACTGACTGAGCCACCCAGACACCCCAGAAGGACACACTTTAAATTTTCTGGTATTCTGGCCACCCTACATAACCTGAATGTCATCTGGAAGAAAGATCGGACCAAGCCAAATTAAGAAACACTCAATAACACAACCGACTTGTACTCTCTAAAATGGCAGCATCGTGAAAGACAAAGAAAGGCTGAGAAATTGATTGAAGGAAAGTAAAGAGACATGACAATTAAATGCAGGACATGATCCTGGGGTGAATCTGACAACGAAGGGGAGATACCCCAAAAGACACTATTGGGACAATTGAAAAAAAAACTGTAATATGAACTATATGCTTTATATCAACGTTAAACTCGTCGAATTTCATGACTGACTCACTGTGGTTCTGTGTGCGAATACCCTTGTTCTTAGGAAACATACATGGGAGTATTAAGTGGTAAAGACGCGTAGCATGTGCAATCTACTTGCAGATGTTTAGAAGAAAAATAATGGAATGATACAAAGTGGCAAAATGCTAAAAGTTGATGAATCTGTGCGTATATCACAGTTGTCTGTATTATTTTGGCAACTTCTCTGTAAGTTTTAAATTACTTCTTTTCTTTTTTTAATTTGAGAGAGGGAGAGAGAGAGAGAGAGAGAGAGAGAGAGAATGTGCGAGCAGGGGAGGGGGCAAAGGGAGAGAGAATGCCCACTGGGCTCCACACTCAGTACAGAGCCCGACTGGGGCTCAATCCCACGACCTTGAGACCATGACCTGAGCCGAAACCAAGAGTGGGATGCTCAACTAACTGAGCCGCCAGATGCCCTGGTTTTAAATTCTTTCAAAATAAAAGCTTTAAAAAAATCTTCAGGATAATTACATCAGAGTCTCTGGAAAAGGCACTGAGGCATTGGATTTTTTTTTTTTTAATGTTTTTATTTATTTTTGAGAGCAGGAGAGACAAAGCATGAGTGGGGGAGGGTCAGAGAGAGAGGGAGACACAGAATCCGAAGCAGGCTCCAGGCTCTGAGCTGTCAGCACAGAGCCTGATGCGGGGCTCGAACTCACAGACTGTGAGATCATGACCTGAGCCGAAGTCGGCCGCTTAACCGACTGAGCCACCCAGGCGCCCCATGGATTTTTTTTTTTAAGTAGGCACCATACCCCCCATGGGGCTCGAACTCACAACCCCGAGATCAAGAGTCCCATACTCTGTGAATTCGGCCACCAGGCACCCCCGAGGTATTGGGATTTTAAAAAGCTTTCAAGGCCAGGGTGCCAGATTTGGCAAATGACAGTGCAGGATGTACAGTTCAATTTTGTTCGAAATATTTGAGAGAGAGAGAGAGAGAGAGAGAGAGAGTGCAAGTGGGGGAGAGGGACAAAGGGAGAGACAGAATCTTAGGCAGTCTCCATACTCAGTGCGGAGCCCAATATCAGGCTCAATCCCATGACCCTGGGATCATGACCTGAGCTGAAATCAAGAGTTGGAGGCTCAACCCCATGAGCCACTCAAGCGCCCCAAACTTGAATTTCAGATAAACAACAATTTAAAAACTTATTTTTGGTGAGGCACGTGGGTGGCTCAGTTAGTTAAGCATCTGACTTTTGGTTTTGGCTCAGGTCATGAGCTCACGGTTCGTGGATTCCAGCCCCGCATCGGGCTCCGTGCTGATGGCTCAGAGCCTGGAACCTCTGAGGAATGCTCTGTGCTTGGAGTTCTGTCTTCCTCTCTCTCTGTCCCTCCTCTGCTTGCTCGCTTTCAAAAAATAAATAATAAATAAACACTAAAAAAAAAATAAAAACAACAAACAACAAAAACGAAAACACATTTTTTGATGGGAGTATGTCCCAAGCTGGCTTCTCTGCCTAAAAAAGCAAGTACAGTCTTGGAATACAACTCATTTTGATATCTGCACTCTGCAGGTCTCTGTGGAACATGAGCGACCTTACTCGCTTTACCTGTCTTCGGGATACAAAATCATCTCAGTTCTCACTCCTGCAGAGAGCAGGGGACTGAGATAAATATGAGTAGATATTAAATGGGCAGAGTTTATGGCCATGAAAAGGAATACTTCACGAATCTGGTATCTTCTGTAATCATGACCATAATGGTCACCATTTCTTAGAGCGGATTATGTAGATAGATGGTAGCCAGCCTCTAAGGGGGCCCCTCAGTGACCTCCACCTCCTGGTGTTACAGCCTCGAGCAGTCCCCCCACCCCCCCACCCCCACCCCCACATTGTACCAGGGTTGGTCTATGGGACCGGTAGCAGAAAGCCAATGGGATGGCGTGTCATTTGTGAATTTCACGTAGGCTTTCATTTTAAGCGCATGACTTTGCTCTGGGCGTAGAAGCACAGAGAGGCGCACACGGTGACCAACGGAAGCCTTCCATCGGTGGTCACTGGAGCAAGCCTGGAAGGTGCTGGGAGGTGACCTGCGGCCCCAGTGTTCTGGGGGAGTCAGCAACTCAGCTGACAGCTGACGTCAACTTTCTGAAGGACCCTCGGCTAGCCGCCCAGCTGAGCCTCTGCCAGATTCCTGATCCTTGGGAACTGGGTGAGATCAATGGTCCATGACTTTGACTCGCTCAGGTTTGGGGGCGCCTGGCTGGCTCAGTCGGTGGAGCCTGTGACTCTTGATCTCAGGGTTGTTGAGTCTGAGCCCCACACTGGGTGTAGAGGTTGCTTCAAAATAAAATCTCTAAGGTGACTGGGTGACTGGGTAACTCAATCGTTTAAGCGTCTACTTTCGCTTAGGTCATGATCTCACGGCGTGTGGCCTCGAGCCCCGCTGTTGGCTCTGTGCTGTCGGCACAGAGCCCGCTTCGGATCCTGTTTCCCCCTCTCTCTGTCCCTTCCCCACTTGTGCTCTCTCAAAAATAAATATGCATTTATTTAAAATAAAAAATAGCGGTGCTCCGGTGACTCAGTGGGTTAAGCGTCGGACTTCGGCTCAGGTCATGATCCCATGGTTTGTGGGTTCAAGCCCCACGTCCTGCTCCGTGCCGACGGCTCAGAGCCTGGAGCCTGCTTCGGATTCTGTGTCTCCCTCTCTCTCTGCCCCTCCCTGGCTCGTGCGCAGTCTCTCTCTCAAAAAAACTTTTTTTGAAATAAAAATAAAGCTAAAAACTGACCTGCTAAAGTTTGGAGTAGTTTGTTCCCCTGAAAAGGATCAGGAATGCATCAAAATACAATGTAACACAATGTATCTGCTCAGTAGACACGTTGCCCACATCCCGGCTCTGAGGCAGGAATCATGACCTTCCCGATTTAACGATTTAACGGAAAGCTGATCCGACGCACCTTTGATTTAGTTGCTGCAAATCGCCCTACTGGTAGTCTAGGCGGGTCCGTCTCCACAGCCGTCACCCCTAACAGGGGATGTCATTAACCTTCCCCGTGCCGGGTGAGGGGTTGAGTTAGCCTGGATTGTTATTTTGTCTTACTCAACTCTCACCATTAGGTTTTCTTCACGTGAACAAGACCTTAAGGCCACACTCGCCTAAGGGGTAGGCAGGACCGCTTCTGTTTCTGTTGGGGGCGGGGGAGGGGGCGGCGGCTGTTTGGTTTGCTTTTTAAGTAGGCTCCATGCCCGACTGTGGGGCTTGAACTCACCACCCTGACATCAACGGTGCTTGCGCCAGCCAGGGGCTCCTGGATTCTCTTGTTTTTATCTCCAATCCAGAGATGGGCAAACTAAAAGCTCAGAGCGGATAAGGGCTTTGCCCAAAGCCAAACCTCTCCTGGGGAGGGGCGGGCGGCTGGAATGCCCCCCCCTTCTCCACCCCACAGGCTACTCCCTAATCTACCTAAAGAAGGGTGTGGTTGGTCGGTTGCTGAGGTTGCAGAGGGCTGTCCCCGAGCCTATCCCGGGAATGGGTGTGTGGTGGGGGGTGCCTCGCTGGGGACCCTGGAAGTTGTCCCCCTGCAGGGAAAAGGAAGGGGAAGCCCTCTCTTCTCACCCCCCACCTCCCTCCTCCTGGACCGCGCTCCCACCTGGGGCAGAGAGAGGGTCAGGAATGCAGCTTTCTCCGGGAGGCCCGGCCCTTTGGCTTTTCAGCCTAAAAGCACCATCAGTGCCTCCCCTCTCAGGAAATGAGAGCCTTGTTCCTCCTCCTCCCCGCCCCCTTCCCAGTTCTAACGCTTCCCTGAAGCTCTCTTCCCAGTGATTAGCCTGCAAGGACTAAGGGCTGAGCTCTTTTCTTGACAAACAAAGGCAGACAAAATGTAGCCTTTGAAAACGGCAAGAGGGATTGGGGTTAGACCTGCGACGGACTTCCAAACTGATTCCTTATAGCGGCTGCCCAAGGGAGGTTGTAGGTAGTATACTCCCTGTTTGTTTGTTTTAACTCTTTTTAATGTTTATTTATTTTTGAGAGAAAGAAAGAGAGACAGAGCTTGAGCAGGGGAAGGACAGAGAGAGAGGGAGACACAGAATCCAAAGCAGGCTCTGGGCTCTGAGCCGTCAGCCCAGATCCCAGTATGGGGCTCGAACTCACAGACCGCGAGATCATGACCCAAGCCGAAGTTGGACGCTTAACGACTGAGCCACCCAGGCGCCCCCTTATACTTCCTGTTTTTAATGGAGAGTTTTGTTTTATTTACCTATTCAAAGTTTATTTATTTATTTTGAGAGAGAGCATGAGCAGGGGAGGGGCAGAGAGAGCGAGGGAGACCAGAGAATCCCAAGCAGGCTGCGTGCTGTCAGCCCAGAGCCCAACGCGGGGCTCGAACTCACGAACCACGAGATCGTGACCTGAGCCGAAATCGAGAGACAGATGCCTAACTGACCGAGCCACCCTAGGCGCCCCGTTGTTTATTTATTTTCACTGAAGTAAAGCTCAGATACCAGTTTGGGGCATATAGTGAGCGGGCAGTTACAGTACATTAAAAACACGCACCACCATAAATGTAGCTAACCATCTGTCCTCTTGCAAGGTCGTTACGACCTCATTGACCAAAGGTATTCTTTCTTGAAGATTCCTCCAGAAAGGACCTGTCTTGACCTGAGTGGTACCGCGGGGCTGGGGTGCACAGAAATGTTCGGACCCACGACCTCGCTCGAGATGGGATTTGGGGAGGGAAGCTGGGGTGGGGGGTGGGGAGGCGACCCTTCTCGACCAGAGGACGCGGCAAAGCCTCTCTCTGTCTCCTCTGCGGGAGAGGAAGTATCGATCTGCCACCGGGCATAAGAGAGCCCAGAGAGGGGTGGCTGCTTTCGGAGCCTGAAGCCCGGAGCGGAGCTCCGAGGCAGACAGAGTCCCCGGCAGGGAGGCCGCAGCCAGCCCTCTGAGTCACCCGGGCCTGGCTGCGGTGCTGGGGCTGGAATGTCCGCCGTGGCCCTTGGGCTGGAGGGGGGTGGGGGTGGGGACCGGGCCGGTGAGTCACCACCTTCCAGTTTTTCTTGCTGGAAGAGCCGGCAAACCCCAAAGGCTCTGCCGTTCCGGTTCTTGACCCCGGGGCCTGAATTCAGAATCAGGAGGCTCTGGACGCGCAGGACCCTGGGTTCTCTTGCGAGGGTACTGCCATCGCCCCTTCCTGCGCGGACTCCCTGGATCTGCGCGCTAGACGCCCCCACGCCCCCGCTCCCCGCGCCAGTCCGGCAGGCCCCCTGATCTAGAAACTTCGGAAGGACATCTTTTCCTGTTCTCCAGCCTCCCAGGATGCCCTGGGTCGGGGGCTGTGAGCTTCCCTGGGCCTCTGGCATCTTCTCCGATCGCCTCCTCCGGCCCTCCCCACATTCCTTCCTCTCCCAGGGCCCGGGCGCCTTCTCCCCAGTCTGTCCACTGCATGAGAGCCAACGGTCAAAGGGACCCAGGCTGGGGGACCGCAGAGAGGTGAGGCCTTGAGGCCCAACTGGCCTTCAGAGGAGCCTGGCCCACAGACAAATCCCCAGGGCACCAGCTAGGGACTCGGGGCTCCCCGGACCTATTCCAGAACCTTCCTCGCCTCTTGTTTGGTGTCGTCGTTTGACTTCCTTGCCTCTTGTTTGGCACCCCCGCGTCCCCTTTGGAGGCCAAATCGGAATTGCCGTCTAATCGCTTCCCCGTTGATAGCTGGGAGACGGGGATTTGGCGAGCCTGCCCGGAGAGAAGTTTCTCGAGATGGTGAAACCTAGGTGGTGGGTGGGCGAGGTTTCCAGGAAGCAGAGGTGAATGGCTCCCCTAGTCCGCTTACCTCTCGTCCCACACAAGCACTTAACTCCGTGCCGGAGCGGCTCCCTGGCTGCACAGCTTCCCTGGAGAGGAAAGCGCCCTGGCGCTGACGGGCAGAGCCGGAGCTTGCTTGTTCAGGGTTCAAAGTACCACCGCGAGCGAGCGAGCGGAGGAGGAAGCGCCTAGGAGGGGGGCCTCCTCGGGGGTCTGCCCCAAATGCAGTGTCCGCCCTGCCCCTTCCAGCCTGGGCCCCGAGGACAGAGCCGCGTGCTAAGTGCCCGGAGAAAGTCAGAGGCGGCGCCTCCAGGATGGCCCGTAGCCTCCGAAGCTTCCCAGTCTGATGGCAGAGACAGAACCACAGACTTCTCCTGTTCAGGGCTTTCTCTTGGAGGGCATTTGCAGAGAGAGGCTTGGGTCCCCTAATTTTTTTTTTTTAAGATTTATTTTATATTTTAGAGAGAGAGAGCATGCGAGCAGGGGAGAGGGGCAGGGCGGGGAGAGAGAGAGGGAGAGAGAGAATCTTTATTTTTTTTAATATTTATTTTTGGGAGACAGAGAGAGTGTAAGCGGGGCGGGGGGGCAGAGAGAGAGGGAGATGCAGAATCCGAAGCAGGCTCCAGGCTCTGAGGCATCAGCACAGAGCCCAACGCGGGGCTCGAACCGACGAAGTGCAGGATCATGATCCGGGCTGAAGTCGGCCGCTTAACCGACTGAGCCACCCAGGCGCCCCGAGGATCTTTTTTTAAAAAAAATGCTTATTGGGGCACCTGGGTGGCTCAGGCTGTTGGGCGTCCGGCTTCGGCTCAGGTCATGATCTCTCGGTCTGTGAGTTCGAGCCCCGCGTCGGGCTCTGCGCTGACGGCTCAGAGCCTGGAGCCTGCTTCCGATTCTGTGTCTCCCTCTCTCTCTGCCCCTCCCCCGCTCATGCTCTGTCTCTCTCTGTCTCAAAAATACATCAACAGTAAAAAAAAATTTTTTTAATGCTTATTTATTTTGAGAGAGAAAGAGAGTGCACAACTGGAAGAGGGGCAGAGAGAGCAAGTGAGAGGGAGAGAGAGAACCCCAAGCAGGCTCCACGCTGTCAGCATAGAGCCCAGTGAGGGCCTCGAACTCACGAACGGTGAAATCATGACCTGAGTCAAAAATCACGAGTTGGACGCTTCGCCAACTGAGCCATCCCGGTGCCCCAATAAATCTTTACAGATAGAATTGTAGCCGCCCGCCTTCCTTCGAGTTCCCAAGGGGTAAATGTGCCTCTTTCCCCCACTCTACCCTGCCGCAATGCATGACGGGAGCTTGACGGCGAGTTTGTGGTTCCCAGCTGCCCCAGGAAACCCCCATCCTTCGCGTCCCCTCCAGCGTCTCCCTCCCCAGGCCTTTCCCCAGCCAGCTGGGATAGCCCCCTCGGTTTCGAAACGGGGACATTACCTCACGGTCAAGGCGGCAATGGGGGCGGGCCGCTATCCAGGGCTGGGGTTCAAATGACCGTGCCCCCCTCTCTCTGACCCAAGGGCCTTGCCCGTTGCCCGTGGGAGTCGTCCTACCCCGGCCGGCGCCACCCCACCCGAGTCCGCCCTCGCCAGGGCCTCCTGTCTGAGAGCACCTGTGTAGGAAGTAGGGCTGAGAGAATACGGGCCGGGCCCAGAAGGGAGGAGGGGGGAGAAGAGAGGGGACACTTAGGGTAGCCTGCCTCCGGGCAGCTGGAGATACCCAAATGTTAATCATCATTAGCACAGTTCAGGTGGAAAGGGCAACGCGGGTAAAATGATTACGCGTAAAATGGACCTGATGTTGGCAGGAGCTGTGGACTTAATTTTGTGAGATAAGGTGCTTTTAGGCTAATCAGCAGGTCCGCGATGGCGGGCTATAAAGGGGCTACCGCGGACTTTCTCGAGATAGGCTCCCAAGGACCAGAAGGTCGGAGGAAGAAATCCCTGCCTTGTTCTCCTCCGAAGGAAGAGCCGGAGAGGAAGCCGGGTAAGGCGGGACGGGGGATGGACGGGACCCCGGAGGGATCCTGGCGCCCCCGCACGCTCGGCGCCCTCACCCCCCGCACCTCGCTTTCTTTGCCTCTACGTGAGAAAGAAGGTGGCTCTCAGATTCCTGCAGCACCAGGTGGCCAAGGCAGGAGGACGCGTGAGGACCGGCCCCCTCCCGTCCAGGGGTCTTCAGCGGCGGGGGGGGGGGGGGGGGGGGGGGGGTTGGGGGGGGTGGTGAACCTTCCTCCCACGCCCTGAAGAGCAAAGCGAGACCTAGGGATGCCTGGGCTGCCTGCCTTGTCTTCCTGCAGGGGGACCCCGGGAAGAGCTTCCACCGGGTAGAAACAGTGAAGCTCAAGAAAGAGGATGGGGTGGTCCCACCTGTGGCTTTCAGCGGGGGCAGGAGGTTCTGTGATGGTCTAGGTGCCAGCCAATCTGAGGGCTGGAAGGCGAGCTGCTGTGAACTTTGGGGGTCCTCCGGGGAGACTCTCATCTGCCTGCTCCTTTCCCCGCCACCCTGCCCCGACTGGGACCCCCCCCCCCCCCGCTCAAACACGACAATGGAAAGCAGGTCCTCCTCTTGGCCAGGCTCCACGACCCTTCTGGTCACTACCTCCAAGGCCCAGCACCCCCTGCCGCTCCCCAAGGTGTGGCTCCAGCCTCTCGGGAAAGCCCTGACCCCCAGAGCTCCGCGCCCCCAGCTCTCAGAACCCACGTACATGCGCTGAGGCGTCAGCAGCACGTGGCCGGCCATACCTGCTGTCCCTCATCCTGGTCCCTTTTCTCTCCTGGCTCAGGAAGTAACCCTTGGAAGACGGCGGCCATGAAGATCTTCAGTCTGCTGCTGGTGTCCCTGCTCCTGGCCGTGGTGCTAGCAGAGAAAGGGGAGGGTCACTCCAGGTAGGGGTGCAGGGGAGGAGGCTGGAGGGGACGACCAGGTTCTGGCTTTGCGGGGGAAGTGGGGGGTCGCAGGGATGAGAAAGGGAGGAATCCCAGGCCAAGAGGAAAGAACCGGAGGGGCATCGCCGAGTGAGGACCGAACCAGCGGGTATTTATTTATTACGGGCGCCCGTTGCCACAGGAGAGACTGTGGTTAGATCTCCGGAAGGACTTTCTCGGTGGTTAAGTGTCTGGGGTAGATGACAGCGACTCCCTTCCTAACGAAAGCCTTCCCCGTTCATGTATGTGTGCATTTGATCGCACTGTACGGAAGGCCTCCCGGGCGCCGGCCACAGGTCAGAAACGCGCAGAGCGGTCCACAAAGGCCTCACGGGTCGTACAGGCCCAAGGGGGGAACCGAGACCCACCCAGGCGAGTTGCAAACTGTCAGGGGCACCGCGAGGAGAAGCAGAATGTTCGAGCCCCCGGAGCAGGGGCCTCTGTGCTCTGGAGGACCAGGAGACACTTGGCTGAGCAAAGAGCTGGGCCTCGTCGGAGGCCAGGACTAGCCGTCTGCCCCAGAGATTCAGCCACGTGAGCGTGAGGCACGGCTGTCAGATGCGTCCGAGGACAGGGGACATCTCGCAGAAGCTGCGAACTTGGGCCCAGGCTGCCGGAGGGCAATCCGGGATCTGCCCCCTACCCTGGGTGCTAGACCGATCTCGCTGCTCCTGGGTTTCCTCGTTCACAAAAAGGGATAGAAATAGTGTCTACCTGGGGCGCCTGGGTGGCTCAGTGGGTTAAGTGTCGGGCTTGGACTCAGGCCGCGATCTCCTGGATCAAGGGTTCAAGTCCTGCATCGGGCTCTGCGCTTGGAGCCTGCTTGGGATTCTCTCTCTCTTCCTCTGTCTCTGCCCCTCCCCTGCTCATGCTCTTTCTCTCTCTCTCTCTCAAAATAAAGAAATGAACTTAAAAAATATATATATAGTGTCTACCTCGCAGGGGTGTTATGAGGATCAAATGAGTTTCCATAGTAAAGGGCTTACAGGGGGCCTCGAATGCAGTAAGTGCTGTTATGCCAGAGCTCACTCTGGTTGGTATTGACTAAGAATAAAGACTCGAATGGGGTTGGGCCGGGCAAGAGGAGTAAAGGAGGGAACTGAGATCAATCCCCTGAGATCGTGGGGGGGGGGGCCCTGATCCCTCTTTGCCCGGAAGCCAGAGTCACACACACTGAGGACGCAGGAAGTGGGTCCTTGGACTGAGGACAAAGTCCCAGGGGCTTGAAACATAGATGAGGGGGTGTCTCCATAAAAACGGACTCCCGAGAAAGGGGGGAGGGTTGTTTTCAATCACCGGCTTCCTGTCGGTGACCATCGTTTGCCCCCTGCGTTGGGATCCCCCTTGGCCCCTGCCCCTCCTACGGTGGCCTGCTTTCTCTCTGTCTCCCCTCCCTGCCCCTCAGATTCCACGCTAAGGTCAGCGGCTCCCGACCTCGAGGCCCCAGGTATGCCGAGGGGACTTTCATCAGCGACTACAGCATCGCTATGGACAAGATCCGCCAACAAGACTTTGTGAACTGGCTACTGGCCCAGAAGGGGAAGAAGAACGAGTAAGTCCGCACACCTGCCGCGTCCTGGCCCCGGGCTGGCCGCGCCTTCCTTCCCTTAGCCCGGACGCCACGTGTGCCACTGGGTCTGTGCTTCAACTCCGGGCGGTGCCTTTCACTGCGGCACCGATGGGGAGCGGGCGACGTGGTGGCCCTGTCTGGAGCTCAGGCGGCAGCCGGGTGTGGCGTGGGACTTAGGCAATTTTCCAGTCTTCCAAGGGGGATCAGGGAGGATGGGGGGGGGGTGTGTGTGCTCACAGAGGATCTCCACTGGGCTGGGGGCTAAGACAGAGACCGCTGAGCTGCTGACAATATTTGGTGGTGGTCACTTCGGACTTGGGAAATAGGATCAACGGCCCTTGTCCTTCTTCCTTCTCGTGGCCACGCCCCTTCCCTGGCCCTGGCTGTTTGGTCAGCACGGTAGATGCTGAAAAGCTGTTCTCTGGCAGCTGAAGGCAAGCAGTGGGGCGGTTGAACAAAGAAGGCCTCTCTACGACTTGGGTTCAGGTCCCCAAAGATCGGAGCTGTTTGGACCGGGGGGCATCTGGAGTCTCCCCGGC
This sequence comes from Paradoxurus hermaphroditus, assembly GCA_004024585.1. NCBI lineage: Eukaryota > Metazoa > Chordata > Mammalia > Carnivora > Viverridae > Paradoxurus > Paradoxurus hermaphroditus. Next base: position 6,721 of record PITB01023974.1, on the reverse strand, counting down.
CCCACCCACCCCCTAATCTTTACCTTACCAGCTGGAAACACAACATCACCCAGAGGAAGGCCGGGGCCCTAGAGCTGGCCCATCCATCTAACAGGAAGGAGGAGGCGAGGGAGCAGCGGGGGTGAGTCAGCCCACAAGGGAAGGAGTGGGGGCAGGGCCTCATGGTTCCCTCTCCCAGACCCTGGAGCAGGGCAAGGCCCCAGATAAGCAGCCCCCTCCACCCCCCCAGTTCAAAGAGGGGTCTTCTCCGAGTTCCCGGAGGCCAGCCCAAGCCTAAGGGACAAGCCCGGCAGGAGCGGGGGCTGGGGTCCCAGGAGGGGTTTGGGGGCCAGCGTCCCGACGATGGATGACTTAGCGTGCAGAATCACAGAGTCAAGGAGAGGGGCAGCGAAAAGAGACCTCAGGAACTGGCTTCCCCCCTTCTCCTGGCCGGCAAACTTCAGGAAGGCTGTTGGAGGAGCAGGGACCCTTCCAAAGCCAGTCCCTTGACCTCAGTTGCCCCCTCTCTGAGGAAGCCGAGGCATCATCGGATCCTTCTTCTTCTTCTTTTTTTTTTTTTACAAGAGACTCGTTTTATTTTTATTGATTTATTTTTTTAATAATTTATGGTCAAATTGGTTTCTATACAACACCCAGTGCTCAACTACCGGATCCTTCTGGAGAGGGGGTGTTCCCTAAGTCACCTTCTCGGGTTAAGGGCAGGCGTTCTGGGACACTTGCAGAGGTGGGTGGGACGGGCATCTGTATTGAAGACCCCCTAGTCCCCTGCCCTGCAGACCCGAGTGGGGCTTTGAAAGGTGAGATGACCGAGAGCGGCTGTGTTGACTCCCTCCCCCCACCCCCACTGCCCCTCGGAGTCCCAGGCCCTGTGTTTACTCACTCCGGGTGGGGGCGGGGGCGAGGCTAAAAAAAAAAAAAATGGTCAGGCCTGCCGGAGGCTTTCTTTCTTGGCAGCTCCCTCCCCAAGAAGCCCAGTGATGAAGATCTGCTAAAGGATTTACTGATTCGCGAGCTGCTGGCCTGGATGGTGGATCAGATGGAAATCTGCAGGCTCAGGTGTGTGTGTGGGGGGGGTGCGGGGAGGGTGGGCGGCTTTGGGCCTCTTGCGCGGCGCTTATAAGCTTGAGCTTGGGGACCCCACATGGGTTCAGATCGTCACCCCAGCACATGCTAGCAAATTCCATGAGCTTCTCTGAACCTCCGTGTTTTCAGGAAAATCAAGGCTTATTTAACCACTTCATGGGATTGGTGTCAGGTTTAAATAAAATAATCCAAGGAAAGAGCCGAGAGCTCAGTACCGTCGGCAGCGAGTACTCGGGTCTCTGCTTGGTCCAGGTGAGGGGCTGCGCTCGCCTCCCCTGCCCAGCCCACCGTACTCTCAGCTCTCCCTCTGTCCCCTTGTCCCCTGGCCCCTTCCCAGTGGTGGAACCCACCGAGTCGGAGCCACGTTGCCCCTCTCTAGGTCCCAGGGGTCCTTGAGTCGGCCTCACCAGCTAGGAAGTCCTTCAATCTATTATGTCCCAGAAGCGAGGGATGACTAAGACCGTGAACGGGTCCACCTACCTCAAGGACGCTCATTCAAGGCGCAAACACGGAGGCATGGAAGCCAAAACACATTGCAGACTTCGACGCTGGCAAAGCAGGGAACAACTCTGGGATGGCTTCCTGTAGAGGGCAGGAAGGGAAAGGGGGGTGTGATCAGAACAGTGGAGAAGAGTATGACAAGTCCTCCGCAGGAAGGTGGGGGCTTTTTGGAATGACTTTGATGACTTATAATTAAAAAGGTAATTGGGAGGTAGGAGCAGCCGAGCCATGGCTGGGCCCCAGGTTGAATTTGCTTTGGCGACTCTAAGCGGATAATGACTCTCCCCCCACTCCGACTGCTACCCCTCCTCTTTCCACTCTCCCCAGGTTTCAGTGACTCAGACCAAACCCAGCTCAGACCCGGACTCTGCCCTTCACTTACTCAGGCCTCAGCTCCGCTCCAGGGCACCCCAGAGAAGCCAAACCAATAAAGTTTAAGCTGAAATAAATCCTTGTGCCCATTGTCAAAACTTCTTCTTCTTCTTTTTTTTTAACCTTTATTTATTTTTGAGAGACATAGAGACAGAATGTGAGCAGGGGAAGGGCAGAGAGAGAGAGGGAGACACAGAGTCCGAAGCAGGCTCCAGGCTCTGAGCCAACAGCACGGAGCCCGACGCGGGGCTCAAACTCACAGACCATGAGACTGTGACCTGAGCCGAAGTCGGCCGCTTAACCGACTGAGCCACCCAGGCGCCCCTGTCAAAACTTCTTCAAATGTCTACCGAGCACTACCAGGGGAAGGCCTTCCTGGGTGTGTATACCACCCGATGCAAAGGAGACATGGCTCCCACCCGCGTCTATAATTCATTTCTTTATTCTACAAACACTTCTTGGGAAGCTAACGTTGGCAGGGACTGTGCTAACCACTGAGAATACAGCGATCAAGGAAATGGGCACAGTCTTTGCCCCGGAGGAATTTGCAGTCCTGTGATGGAGACAGACCTTAATCTTTTTTTTTTTTAATTTATTTTTTTAATTTACATCCAAGTTAGTTAGCATATAGGGCAACAATGATTTCAGGAGTAGATTCCTTAAGCCCCCTTACCCACGTAGCCCATCCCCCCTCCCAAAACCCCTCCAGCAACCCTCTGTTTGTTCTCCATGTTTAAGAGTCTCTTATGTTTTTGTCCCCCTCCCTGTTTTTATATTCTTTTTGCTTCCTTTCCCTTATGTTCATCTGTTTTGTATCTTAAATTCCACATATGAGTGAAGTCATATGGTATTTGTCTTTCTCTGACTAATTTCGCTGAGCATAATACCCTCTAGTTCCATCCACGAAGTTGCAAATGGCAAGACTGCATTGTTTTTGATTGCCGAGTAATACTCCATTGTATATATACACCACATCTTCTTTACCCGTTCATCCATCGATGGGCATTTGGGAGAGACAGACCTTAATCTTAAACACACACACACACACACATTAATAATCACATAGCATCCTAGGCTATGTGAAGAAAGACTAGGGCGCTGTGAGAAAGAACGAAGCAGCCTCATCTAGATAGAGCGGGGAGTCAGAAGGGCCTCTCCGAGAAAGTGACATCCCGGCCGAGTGAACTTGCCAGGGCAAAATGGCCCGGGGATGACGGGGAGCCTTAATAAACATCACCTCGCTGTTATCACAAAGCAAAACAGGCAATGGGGAGATTAGGGCAAACGGCCGCTGGACGGGTAGGCAGAGGCGGGGTCTTAAGGTCATATCGAAGCTTTTGGAGTTTATCCTCAGAGCCAGGGCAAAGTCCTGAAGGATTCTGAGCAGGGGCGGTTGGAAGATCTATTTGCGTTCCCAAACAGTCAGGAGCGATGAGGATACACTGGGATGAACGGAGGCGAAGGCGGCCAAGGCAGGCCACTGAAAGGGCTCTTGCAGGGTTCCAGGCTGACCCCAGCGCGATGGTGGCTGGGGGCCGACTCTGTTTGTCCAAAAGTCAGGACCTTTATGTCCCGGTGTTCGAAGCCCCCCCTCCCCCCTCAGCCCACCGCCTTCCCCCAATGCCGGGTGCCCACAGAAGGCAGGGCTGTCTACCCCCACCCCCTCTTCGCTCGGGTTCTCTTGCCTGGAATGGCCTCTCTCCCCTTGATCTAGCCCTCTTTTTATAGACAAACACGCCTCGATTCCCAGATGCAGATCACTAAGTCTGGGACTTGGCAAGTCAGTTCCTCTCTCTCAGGCGGTTTCCTGTCTACGAAAAGAAGATGCAAAAGCACCCAACTCCTAGGGTAGAAGTGTTACGGTAATGCCTGGCACAAAGTAAATGGTCAATAAAAGTTAACTTTTGTTACCCTTTACCCACCTAAGCCTCAATTTAGAAATACAAGTTTAAGGGGCGCCTGGGTGGCTCAGTCGGTTGAGCGTCCGACTTCAGCTCAGGTCATGATCTCACAGTTTGTGAGTTCGAGCCCCACATCAGGCTCTGTGCTGACAGCTCAGAGCCTGGAGCCTGCCTCGGAGTCTGTGTCTCCCTCTCTCTCTGCCCCTCCCCTGCTCATGCTGTGTGTGTCTCTCTCTCAAAAATAAAATAAACATTTAAAAAAAGTAAAAAAAAAATACAAGTTTGAAATCAGGGAGTGGCCAGCTGGATGGGCTGAAGGGCTGGGCCAGCAGCATCACTGAGCAAAGTGGGGAGGGTGTAAGCCAATGGGAAGGATGGGGACTGTGAAAATGGAAGAGACTCGCTTTCTGCGGACCGAACAAAACGCTGTTGAGAACTGAATTTGCCCGAGGGCGGCCAGGGTGTGATCTCTTCCAGCTCTGTCATTTTAGATTTCCTCTCCTCTAAACTCCTTGAGGTCGGAGAGTGGGTACCACACAACTTAGAGCAGCATGCCTTGGCTCAGGGGACAGAGCTGGTTGTCTTGGGGAGAAGCTGGACCTCTATTTCTGGGGTCTGGGGTGTCCCTGGGGGTCCATGAATCAGAAAGCGTTATCTAAAACAACCTTTCTACAGTGTTCTTATTATGGGCCAGGCATTGGGCTCAGTACCTATAAACATCACTTAAAGCCTCATGACAACATTTTAAGGTAACAACGTAATAGGCCTTAGCCACGCACTACACTGCCTCCATGAGGCGGACAATCGAAGTCCCATGTTCTGGCTAAAGCCAGGGAGTCACTTAAAGCCAGTGACGGCATGTGTGACGACGGTCTGCACTCAGGGCACACCGGAGCTGAGCGCTTCTGAGAGCCGTTGTTGTCAGGAATCTTGCGGGCAGGCTGTAAAATCATTGTTAGCTTGAAATTGGCCGGGGCCAGAGTACACCGTGGAAATTGACAAGTGCTATAAATCAGAGCTCCTCCTTCCCGGCAGGGAGAGGCGCTCGTTAAACATTTACCCGCACCTTCCTGGTCAACATACTTTCTCCAAAATTATGAGAGAGAACAAATGTGCCTGAAGACGGGAGTGAGCGTGTCCGCTTCAGCGCGGCCACCATGGTTTGTCTCAGGCCAGCGTTTGCACCTTCGAGAGTACGCGTGTGTCTACATCTGAGGGGATGTATACTTAAATTCGAAGACGTGAGTGCGAGTGAAGGATCAGTGCGTGTATCTTAAGGGGTCAGCGTGAGTCAAAGAGGGAGAAATTAAGCAGGTGTGTCTGTGTGTGTCGGCGAGTCACGGAGGGACCGAGTTTTGTGGGGAGTGGTGGAAGAAGAATACGAGGTTATGACGGGCGCCTGGCCGGCTTCGTGGGTAGAGCGAGCAACTCTTGATCTCTGGGTTGTAAGTTTGAGCCCCACGTTGGGTGTGGAGAGGACTTAAAAGTAAAATCTCAGGGGCGCCTGGGTGGCTCAGTAGGTTGAGCGTCCAACTTTGGCTCAGGTCAGGTTCCTGAGTTCCAGCTCTGCGTCCGGCTCTGTGCTGACGGCTCGGAGCCTGGAGCCTGCTTCGGATCCTGTGTCTCCCTCGCTCCCTGTCCCTCCCCCGCTCACGCTGTCTCTCTCTCAAAAATCAATACATGCTAAACATTTTTTAAAATAAAAAAATCTTAAAAAAAAAGAATATAAGGTTATGAGGTTGGCGTGTGTATATGGGGGGGTAGTTGTTTTTTGCAGAAGGGGTGGGCAGATCTATTGAGCGTCGGCATTTTAGGAAAGGGTGTCTGGATAGGCTGGTATGTGTTGGAGGGGCGAATCTGTGTCTGGGAAAGTCCGTGTCGGAGGGGACTTAGGCTTTTGGAACTGAGTGCCTCAGGGTGTGTCTGAGGGTGAATCTGAGGTAAGACCGGTAGCTCACTAGGCTGGTGTGACAGTTCTGCAGCACGAAATCCTGAGGGACCCAGGCTCCTTGGCTCCTGGCCCCATAATCCCTTAAGGACCAAGATGGTGGCTATCTCCCAGCCTCCGCTAATCCTTTTACTTGAAACCTCTAGAAACATTACTCTCATTTGCCATTTCACCTTGCTGATGATTCTGGGTCACTCGCTCTGTCCAGCTCTCTGCGGACCTTTATGCCAGCACGTCCAAATGACCTTCGGCCATCTCCCCCGTGATGCTACAGAGACCTCCATCTCAACGTGTTCAAAACCACTCTTAATTATTTCTCCAGCCTCAGCAGGCGCCCTCCTGCACTGTTGGCGGGAGTGCAAACTGGCGCAGCCGCTCTGGAGAACGGTGTGGAGGTTCCTCAAAAAAATGGAAATATAACTACCCTATGACCCAGCAATAGCACTGCTGGGAATCTACCCAAGAGACACAGGATTGCTGATGCATAGGGGCACGTGTACCCCGATGTTCATAGCAGCACTTTCGACAACAGCCAAATCACGGAAAGAGACCAAGTGGCCATCAATTGACGAGTGGATAAAGAAGATGTACATATATACAATAGAATACTACACGGCAATGAGAAAGAATGAAATCTGGCCATTTGCAGCAAGGTGGATGGATCTGGAGGGTATTATGCTGAGTGAAATAACTGAGTCAGAGAAAGACAGATGCCATGTGTTTCCACGCATAGGTGGATCTTGAGAGACTTAGCAGAAAACCATGGGGGAGGGGAAGAGGGGAAAGGAAAAAAGCCACAGAGAGGGAGGGAGACAAAACATAAGAGACTCTCAAAGACTAAGAACAAACTGAGGGGAGAGGGGGGTGTGTGAGGGGGGAGAGGGGGTGCCGGGCACAGAGGAGGGCACTTGTTGGG
>PITB01023973.1:0-24892 GCA_004024585.1 Paradoxurus hermaphroditus | reverse complement strand
GGTCCCAACTTTTAGATGGAGGATGGAGGTTAAGGAGTATGAGAAAGCCCATTTGGGCCACAAAACATGGTGGACAAATAACTGCTTAATAGCTGGATTTCTGGGATGAGGGGAGCTCTGAATTGTAATATTTTCTAAATCCCACAGAGTAAGTAGCCCCACTGTGGCCGATTTCCAGTTACCAAAATGATGTCACTGAATGCAGAGTTGGGAAGAGATGCATAATTGGTTCTTAGGAACCAATCCCTCCTGCACAGCACTAACTACAGACCCAAGTCACATAGTTCAGTCAGATTTTACAAGCAATAAAGCCAATACGTGGAAATTACACTGATAACTGTTTCTCACTAATCAGATTTGCAAACATGCAAACACTTGCAAATATCCTATGCTTGTGAGGCTGTGTTCCTAATTGTTGCTGGGAGTGCAAAATAGCATGAAACCATATTGAGGGAACTTTAAAATATCCATGAAGAATACATAAATATTTACCCTTAAATAATCAGATTCCTTTACAACAGTGGAAGTTTGTTGGTGAACAGGATATTTATATATTCCAAAGTATTACATATCATTTTTAAACTGTAAATGGAAAATGTTATCCTTAAAATGGAAAAAATAAATATATAATATACACATACATATCAGATACCCCTTTATTAACTGACCAAATAATTGGAAATCATAAGCCTTCTGATGTGATACACTGGAAAGAACACATCTACCTATATAGAATTCCTGAAAGAAGGAGATTAAATAAATTGAATTAGTTCTTTTGATTGTATTTCAACTTTTTTAAGCCATTGAGGATTTTATTTGGACAATTGATAGGATTTTTTGAATTGGCTTAATGAATTAATATTTGTATTGTGGTCGTGTACGAGAATATTTTTTTTTAAAAGTGTATTGATTAATTTTGAGAGTGAGAGAGAATCCTCAGCAGGTTCTGTGATGTCAGTGCAGATCCCGACATGGGGCTCATTCCCACAAACCATGAGATCATGACCAGAGCTGAGATCAAGAGTTGGACACTTAACTGACTGAGCCACTCAGGCACCCTGAGAATATTCTTGTTCTTAGAAGATACACACTGAAATAATTAGGCGTGAGGTGTCATTATATCTGCAACTTACTCTGAAGTGGTTCATTAAAAAATAGTATGAATACATATACATAAGAATAACAAAATGAATGAGAGATAAAGCAAACCTAGCAATTTATTAATAATTATTGAACCAAAGTAAAGGACATATATACTAGTATACATTGAACTTTTCTTTTGAATGTTTTTTAATTTTGACACTAATTTTTTTTCAGAATAAAAGTTTAGGAGAATATAATTAAACATGAGATCAAATATAAGTATGTACATACAAATATGTTTGTTATAGTGCAATGAGACAAAATGTTGCAAACTCAGTTTCAGGATTAGGAACATGACTGAATGAATTATGATTTCTGTGTGATGGATACAGCAGTTCATTTGATGATACAGTTTTTTTTTTTTTAAGTTTATTTATTTATTTTGAGAGAGAGAGAGATTGATTACCAAACAGGCTCCATGCTGTCAACGCAGAGCCTGACACTGGAGCTTGATCTCATGAATGGTGAGATCATGACCTGAACTTAAATCAAGAGCTGGACGCCTAACCAACTGAGCCACCCAGGTGCCCCAGATTTTTTATTTACCATAATGGCCTTTGGGTATTTGGATTTCAAATAATTTGATTTTTTTTTCCTTATCTCTTTTTTCAGTTTTTTTTTCCTGAAATGTTTAAGCTTTGTTGCAAATTTAAAAATTGAAATCTATAAAATATTGCAAACTATAAAAATTATCTTAAAACATAAAAAAGTGTGTTCTTCCTATCTATTAGATATATCAAAGTATATTTCCTGACTGTGAGTTTAGATCTCGGAAGAAATTTCCTATATATTCTACAATATGAATGCTTCTCAGTGTGTATTTCTAGGAGTCTAATTTGGATCAATTTTCCTCTCCGTAGCCATGATGTTTACATATTTGACATTTAAGTTTCTTAATTTTCATTACTTGCTTTGTACTTATTATGTGCACCTACAGCCAGGTTTTTAAATAGTTGTTTTATGGAGACATGGTAGTATTTAAGTAGTGAAAAATAGGATCTAGGTTTTGGTAAAATACAATTACTTTAAATAAAAGTAATTGTAAATAAATAAATTGTTAAATAAATGTATAAGTGAATTAAAAAATCCAGAATATACTTTTTCTTTTAATATCAATAAATTACACTTTCTTCTTTACCATGTTTTTCTACCTTAAATCCCAAATGCCTTTGAGAGTTATATATAAAAACAATAATCCCAAAATTCTGCATTGGGAGAAAATACACCCTCAGTGATTCATTCAAACTCACCACCTACCTAACACTTCCCCATTATTCTTATTCTTTTTTTTTAATTTTTTAACGTTTTTATTTATTTTTGAGAGGTACAGAGACAGATATGAGCAGGGGAAGGGCAGAGAGAGAGGGAGACACAGAATCCGAAGCAGGCTCCAGGCTCCGAGTTGTCAGCACAGAGCCCAACGCAGGGCTTGAACCCACAGACCGTGAGATCATGACCCGAGACGAAGTCGGCGGCCCAACCAACTGAACCACCCAGGCGCCCCCCCCCACCCACTATTCTTATTCTTAATAGGAAAGATTGCTGATTACAATGATTTTTTATTGCAAAAATACCACAAACTTGCTTTTTGCAGATTATTTTACACAAAATATTAAACTGACATTCACAGCCCTATAGAGATTCAAGTTTCTTTTTAAAAGTTTTCTCTCGCTTGTGCTCTCTCTCTTTTAAAATGCAATGATTCTATGACACCAGACACTTCAAAAACCCCAGCCGTAGACTGTCTTTGGTAGATCCAAGTCTGTACTTTGGAGGTGAGAATATGCCCTGACCTCTTGCTGTCTTTTGTGATAAATTGAGGACTTTGTGTACCATACTGTTATCTTGAACACAACTCTGTTTTCAGACTTTCTAAATCCCTGGATTATTTTTAAAGCATCCGGAGGGTCGAAACTGAAAACCTTTGAAATGGTCCTCTGAGGAATAAGTCCTATATACCTTTAGTGCCTCATACAATAATCTCCTTTCTGTTCTTTGGGCTCACTAGAAATAGAATCATCATCATAATAAAGCCTCTGAGATCAGAAGGCACAGTATGGGAAGCAGGGCCATGAATGCAGAGCTCGAGGGGCTCACTGACAGCTCTGATAACTCTGTTTCACTGCCCCAAGCTGCAGGACTTGCAACAGCTGTTTTACTTCTGCTGGAAGCACCGAACTCCAGCCTGACTCCCAGTGGCAATTTTTTTTTTAGACCACAATGTGCATGTTTGTGCTTCCCAGGCTGAGCAAAAGGATCATTAAAGCCTACTAGGAGCGAATAACACAAGGTTCCCAGGCGAGACCAGAATTTCTTCATTGCACTTGGAGAGTGAAACATCACAACAAGAATTTGGAAAGGCTTGGCCAATCTTCAAGTCACTCTGTTGGTGAGTTTCTTCTAAGAGTCATCAGTGTGGAGGGCAAAGAACTTTGGGCTCCGCTTCAAAAGAGCAAGGGTTAAACTGACTCAGACTCCAGTGACCAGGAAAAATATTTGACACTTTGAAAAAATAATTATAATCCCTAAGTAAAAGGTTTGTTGTGAAAATCATAAACGATAAAAAGAGGTTGGCAAAAACAGCCTCTTTAGACTGTTAACAGACATATCACCAACGAAGATATACAGATGGCAAATGAGCATATGAAAAGACGCTCCACATCGTATGTCATCAGAGAAATGCAAATCAAAACAACAATGAGATACCAGTGCACTCCATTAGAATGGCCAAATTCCAGAACGCTGGCAACACCAAATGCTGGCAATGATATGGAGCCACAAGAAGTCTCATTTATTGCTGGTGGAAAGCAAAATGGTACAAATACTCTGGAAAACAGTTTGGCAGTTTCTTACAAAACTAAACATATTCATATCATAATATCCAGCAGTCACATTCTTTGGTATTTACCCAAAGGAGTTAAAAACTTACATTCGCACAAAAGTCTGCATGTGGATGTTTATGGCAGCTTTATTCATAATTACCAAGACTTAGAAGCAGCCAAGACGTCCTTCAGTAGGTGAAGGAAGAAATAAACTGTGGCACATCCAGACAATGAATGGAATATCACTCAGCATTACAAAGAAATGAGCTTTCAAGCCACGAGAAAACATGGGGGAACCATTAATGCATATTTTTGAATGAAAGAAGCCATTCTGAAACTGCTACATATTGTATGATTCCAACTAGATGACATTCTGGAAAAGGCAAATCTATGGAGCCATTAAAAATCAGTCTTTGCCAGGGCCTGAGAGGGGATGAATAGGTACAGCAGAGAGGATTTTTAGGACAATAAAAATAGATGATATATGATATTATATTACATTTCAGATATTATAAGCCTGAAATAAGAATGAGGATCATTAAAACATTTTCTATTCATTGGTACAAAATGTCTGCATGGTCCTACACTAGGTTTTCAAATATATTTCTCATCATCAATATAACCCTAAGAAAAAGGTGTTAAGCAATTCCATGGAAGAAGGGACTGATATCTACAGAAAATAACTTTCCAAAGTCCTCATCTCATTAAGTGGAAAAACTGAAGCAAATCTCTGACTGTACATTTCCAACTCATTTATCTAGTAGGTGAGGGACACTGTTGACACAAGATAATGGATATTATTTGTACAGTTTTGAAGGACACATCTAATTGTTTCATGAAATGAGGCTCGATTCAAGGGATGAAGTAAAGGATTTATTTTCACCAACCCGTAGATTTTGATAATAATAACAGGTAGAACGTGGAGTGCTCACTAAAGTAGACCCTATTCTGAGCACTTTGCAAATACTTTCTCCTTTAATTCTTGCAATACACTCATTCTCTGGTGAAATAAAGTTAATGGGGGAAACATGGGATGAGTTACCCAGATTCCTTCACAAGCAAGGACTGTCTGACCAGCTATAAAGAGTGAGATCAGCACACTGTCAATTCCTTTGGGTCAGCCCTAGCAGCAGAGGGTCGCCTAGCCCAAGATTACACCCTTCCAAGGCCAGCCTGCCTCCTGTTACTGAGCAAGATGGGTCTACTGATCCTTTCAGCCCTGTATGGAACATTCTAGTAGATGATTGTCTCTCCGTAGCCCTCCACAAGATTTGGCCAAGATTTTGGCAGGCCTTCATCTGAGTTTGATATTTTAATCTACCCCTATCCTGCCATCTGTGACTCCCTACTTCCTTCCACAGGGTTTCTTTCTTTCTTTCTTTCTTTCTTTCTTTCTTTCTTTCTTTCTTTCTTTCTTTCTTTCTTTCTTTCATTTATTTCTCTCCTTCCCACTCTCTCAATACATGCCCTTTTCCTAGTGAAGGAAGGCTGCTTTTTGAATTATACTTCTTTCAAGTCTGAGGGAAACATTGAAATCTCAACTTTGACTCTTCATCTTTTCTACCCCCAAACCCCTCTTCTCAAAATTATAATTGCATCCTGTGTTCTTGGAAGACTGTACTGACAATAGTTTTATGACCCAGGATTTTTCAATTTCTTATCCAAAGCTAATCTCATCTCAAGTTCCAAAATTTATGGGCATAGGAGATGACATATGGGATTAAACTCTTGATAGATTTTGAACAGCGACCTGCCTTTGGCAGTAGTCAAGGCTTTCTGTCAGGAGGAAATGTGGGGAAAACATGCTCTTCATTGTGCAGTTGGGTAACTTGCTTCCTTTTCAGGCAGTTCTCTTTGATATATCCTGCCCTTCATCCCTCACCACTCCCATCCAAACCCAATGTTTATAGTTTGTGCTAGTTGTATCTACAGATTCAGGTCCTTCTTCAGTTTAGCTAATCTTTCTACCTACAATGTTTTTGTTCTATTTATTTCTCACTTTCATGCTGGGTGTCAATTTCCAGTTGACATCTATTTAATCACTTCATTGTCTTTGTTCTCTAAATTCTGTAGAGTTTTTAAATGTTTTAAATATCCAAAGTTTTTTTTTTTAATATTATTGATTTGGCTTTATGTAGTCTATAATCTATTCTTATATTTTAAGTTCTGTTGTAGCATAATTCTCTTCAATTTTCTTTTTTTAAAAAATATTTTTACATGTATTCATTTTTGAGAGACAGAGAGAGACAGAGCACAAGCAGGGAGACGGATCTGAGCAGGTTCCAGGTTCTGAGCTATCAGCACAGAGCCTGACACAAGGCATGAACTCACTAACTGCAAGATCATAACCTGAGCCAAAGTTGGATGCTTAACTGACTATCACCCAGGCACCCCTCTTCAATTTTCTTCTTAAACTTGATAAATAGGTCATGCAATAATGTTATCATATTGTCCTCTTATTTCTCTAATTTTATTTCTTTAGTTTGTTTTTAATTGTGGTGAAAAATGTCCAACATAAAATTTACCATCTTAACCATTTCTAAGTTTAATAGTATTAAACACAATTGACCCTTAAACACTGCAGGTCTTAGGTATTCCAACCCCTGTGTGGTCAAAAATGCATGTATAACCTTTGATTCCCCAAAACCTTAACTACTAATAGCTTAAATGTTGACTAGAATCTTTACCAGACACAAAACCAGTCAACTAACATATATTTTGCATATTATACATATTATGTGCTATATTCTCACAATATAATAAGCTAGGGAAAATAAAATATAAAGAAAATCATAAGTAAGACAAAGTACATTTACGGCGCTGTACAGTAAGAAATCAGCGTATAAGTAGAATCACACAGTTCAAGTCCATGTCATTCGAAGGTCAACTGTTTAATCGCATTTTTGTTCAATCAATCTCCAGAACTTTTTTATCTTATAAGGCTGAAACTCCACACCAATTAAACAATAGCTCTCCATTTCCCACTCCCTCCAGTCCCTAGCAATTTCTACTCTACCATCTGTTTCTATAAATTTGACTACTTTAGACACTTCATACAAATAGAATCATACAGTATTTGGCTTTATGATGCAATACAGACTGGCTTATTTCACTTAGCATAATATCCTCAAGATTCTTCCATGTTGTTGCATGTGTCAGACCTTCCTTCCTTTTAAAAGCTGAATAAAATCCCATTGTGTGCATATACCACATTTGTTTATCCATTTATCCACGATGGATATTTGGGTCGCTTCCACATCCTACCTAATGTGAATAGTGTTGCTATGAGTATGGGTGTGCTATTTTCATTAATTTTCTTGAGAATGAAAATTGCTTTTGCAAACATTTGTGTTTGCTCTTAATTCACATGCAACATTTTTTAATTCCTCTTTTTTTTTCCTCTTTACTTATTTTGAATAGCATATTACCTAATCTGCTCTATGACTAGATTCTCAGCAGATCCCTTCCCTATGACATGAAAAGCATTTGTCACTTTCTTTTAGAAAAGTAAGCTGGTAAACATTTTGTCAGCTGATACAGGTAGTACCAATTCAGTTACTCAGTAGCTGAGTTGTTGGCAAGAAGAAGATAACTTTGTCTCTGTGAACTTTTCTTCTTTAGTTAAATAATTAAAACAGAAACTTGTTTCTCATATCTTTTCCCCACTTTGCCTCAGTTAAGCATATGATGTACTTATGTCTAGTATTTTTCCTGTAATTTCTTTCCCTACATTTTGGAGATTGACCTAAACCAATATACACAGATATTCTGTAGTTTTAGAAAATGCTACTTGTATTGAGGTTAAACAAAATCACATCTTTTTCACATTGTAATTAATCATGTACTTCCCCAACTGAACAACACAGTTTAGTTCAGTACAAATTCCATTTTTGAAAAACTTACCTAAATATAGAATCTAGTTTTAACTGCTTAGGATAAAAATGAAGTTCTTGGCATAAAATAACTTTATGATAGATAAGCTAGAACCTCTAAGCAATTAGGACCTTCTCTAAATAGTTGCAAATCTTGGAAACTGGTAAGAACTGCCTTGAGGCTTTAATGTGCAAATACTTTATAATTCCTTATTTTTCGACAAATTAAAATGGTCTAAGAGCCCAGATGCCAAATTAAGAGAAGACCCATTGCCACATGGTGTCACTATTGAACGCTGGTCCACTGCCATCTGGCCTGCTGGTTGATAGGAGTTGCAGCCAAGTCTCCCTGGCCTTGTTCCCAGGAGGCTCCCAGGACATACGGGCACTGCCCTTTATAGAAGGCTACTCGATGGAGACTCTGCTCCCTGAGTAGTTGCTCACCCAGCTGTCCCTTCTGCCTGCCCCAGGAACTAACCTTTAGTCCCTGCCTCTAGTTAAACACACATCCATTCTCCTCATAGTCACTGAGTCAGATTAGCTTGAGTGTCTGCCCGTGAAGAACCTACATGGTTTTCCGTATTTCCAGATTCTGAAAACTCGACCAGGATACAGTTGACTGCTCTCCTTTATAGGCCCAGAAAATTCGGAGATGAAGCAATTTACATCCAAGGCACAGAGTTCCACATTCTCCTCCAAGGGAATCGTAGAAGATTATTTCCCATGTTAACCTATTCCTTTCCTGTAACCCTTCATCACAAAAGTTTAATGCTGTCCCTCGCTGAAGGGAGTTGGATTGCCTCCAACAAGGGTCATTCCCTGGAAAAAAAAGTAACTATTTTTTCCCCTTTTCTTTTGTTTTTATGGATAGGGTTGATGGTAGAAGAATTGGAGAGGATAATTTTCATGCCTTAACAGTGATTTTAGCCAAAGTGTCCCCCTGTCACTTTATCAGCTATGGCAGACAGAAAGAAAAATACTGTGTGGAAAAACAGCACAATGTTTATATACTTAAGATGATCATCCTTATATGTAAATGAAGTACCATATATGCTATTTGAGGAACATGGCAAAATTCTCTCTACGTTTGTCACTAATTGGTTCCCTACAGAATGTTTGTGATTCTTTTACATTATTTAAGATGGGTTTTCTGAAGGAGATCTCCTTTATAACAAAACCACCCCTGTACAAATGGTTGTGATACCAATGCTAGTAAGACAAAAGTTGGACATTTTTCCTTTTGGGACAATATGAATAAATTGTCTACAGTGGACCATGCCCTAGCATCAAGGAAGAATTGTTGAATATGCTAGAATCGATTATGGCATAACTTGCACCCTCCAAAAGGAGGCCAAGGTATATTACTTTGACCCAGATCATATATATTCCCATAATAGGGGGAATTATATAATGTAGCCATATATACTGTTCATAGATAACCTGATTTAAAGATCTCAGTAGTCTTACAGGACAAAGTATACCGATTCACATGTTAGGAAAAAAGACAGTAAGGCACACAGACATTAAGTAATTTGCCATGGTTCACACAACTTGTAACTGGTGCAGACGGTGTTCAAACACTGGTCAAATTGATCACCAAGTTCATAGCTTTCATCATATGCTATACACTGAACCAAGAGAAGTATGTCTTTTAATTATAACAACTAAAAATCCTTATTCTCTTATGGTTTATAAATCACTGTCTTACAAGTCATTATATTTTCACAACAATTGTATGAGTTATCTCAGAATAACATTTATCCCCATTTCACAGATTAAGAAAATAGTTTTGGGGCACCTGGGTGGCTCAGTCTATTAAGCATCCAACTCTTGGTTTCAGTTCAGATCACCATCTCACAGTTTTGTGAGTTTGAACCCCATATTGGGCTCCAAGCTGAGTGTGATTCTCTTGAGATTCTCTGTCTCCCTCTCTCTCTGCTCCTCCCCCACTTGTGCTGTCTCTATCTCAAAATAAATAAATAACCCTAAAAAATTATAAAATTTAAAATTGTGCTGTCTCTCAAAATAAATAAACTAAAAAATATAAAAAGAAATAAAAAAGAAATTAAAAAAATAAATTTTTTGAGAAATTAATGAATTTGACTTAGTTAGCAGAGTGGAAGACCAAAGTCTACCTGCTTCCGAAGTCTCTATATCAGCACGTGGACAGACCAAGTCTCACATGGGACTTCTTGAAAGAGGGGTAGCCATGATAAAGAATTAGGTACCTTAGGCATGGACAATCAGAAGAGGTCAAAGGGTAATTATACGAAACGAAGTAGGTGAGAAATAATTTTGCTCAAAATTTATCTAGTCAGTTGTCTAGTTCAACTCACCTCTAAAACCTAGATGCATTAAAAAGTAAAATAAAATAAAATAAAAATAGACACATGACATGACTAGACCACCAAAGCAACTAAAAGAAATATTTGGGGATATGAAACAACTATAGTAATTCTGCCAAACAAGAAAAGATAAGACCAAACATGAAACGGTCTCTTTAGACCTGTAAAAACATAAAAGAACCATAAGTATAAAATATGTCCTAGATTTTTCACAACTTTAATCATGATTGTGTGCAAGCATTTTCATCCATTACTATGTTTTAAGGAAGAGACACTGGGACAACATGATGTTATTTCTGACTCAGTTTAGCACACTAACTAAAGGATTCTACAGAATTATTTTGATTCTTTTTGTTTGTTTTAGGTAGCTAATTTTGTTTTTGTGACCCTGCCATGCCTTCTAAGCAATGACAAGCCATTCAATGACAAGTGCTCAGGTTCTCTTTCCTTGTTCAGAGGGCAGGAGAGTGGATTGTTTTCCTTGTATTTATATAATGTGTTCAATTAATTTGGAGAATGGTAGCCATGTAATACTCCCACTCATCTTTTTGGGCAAATAAAGAGAGACAATGAGGCATACACTTTTTTCTATGGTTAAGAAGTAATTGGACAAATGGAACGTCATAGATATCAGACCTAGAAAAATCCATTTTACCTTTTATTGACATTTAGTAGATATTTAACAAGCTGTGCCTCTTTTTCCAGCCTACCGTTAACATCCTACACACAAAGAGAAACAAAAAATCAGCATGTGTGTTTTGACAAATACTCATGTATTTAAAGGGTAATCAGAAGAGAAAATGCAAAATAGAGATGGCTGATCTTTCAGGATCTATTATCTCAGTCAGTGAATACATTCTGTAACATTTATGATGAGTCTGTTTCCTTTCTGATTTACACTCTTCCGCGTTTAGAGTCAGAAAGAAATTGCCACGGCTTTAAGACCATTGGCTTCCTCCTTCACAATCCATCCAGTCACTCCCCATAGTCCATTCCTGACTTCCAAATTGCTGAATCCAATTAACTACATCCTGTTCTTCTCTTGCCCTCCTAGCTCCATGACAATATCCTGGTTTTCCTTCATTCCATCTAATGGTTAATTATTGGTTGGCTTTGGCAGCTCCTCTCATCGCAAATAATAAATACTAGAATTACTCAGGATAAATGCATGGCCTCAAATTCTCATTTTCAATCCTAACTCTTTTCTCTAGACTTGGAAATCCATCCTTTGCATGATTCACAGCCCCCTCAAACCAAATTCTCCCACGACCCTCACCGTACTGTTGCCTTCCTATTTTGGTCTTCTCAGTAAACGGCAACTGCATCTATCGCCTGCTGAATTCCAAAAGTTGGGTGCTTTCCCTAACATATCCTCTTCATATCCCACATCCATTCCACTGTGTGTGTCTTCTTTTAAAATAAAATACATTTATTTATTTATTTTGAGAGATAGCACATGTGTACATGCACAAGCAGGGGTGGAACAGAAAGAGGGGGAGAGAGAATCCCAAGCAGGCTGTGCACTGTCAGCACAGAGCCCATTTCAGGGCCCTACCCAACTAACCATGAGATCATGACCTGAGCTGAAATCAAGAGTCAGATGCTCAATAGACTAAGCCACCCAGGCACCCCGTGACTCTTCAATTCTACCTGCAGGATATCCTTTGAATCCACCCAGTTTTCTTCACCTCCATTGCATCAATACTCATATCTCTAGTCTGGACATTTGAAAAAAACCTCCCATTGGTACATCCTACTTAAATTTCTTCTCCATTGATCTACCTGAGATATCTTTATGAAATATAACTCATATCAAATCATAACTCTCACATTACAATGGACCTGTGCAGTTATTTCCTTTTGTCATTCTTCCATGGATAACTCCAGATCACCTTTCTCTTCTCAGATCAAATCTTACAAATCTTACAAGTCTCCAGAAAGAACTTTGCTGGCCTCACGATATAAGTTAAAGCTTTCTCATTATAATATTTCATAGAATCACTCTGAGACATAAATATAATATAAAATGATGTTGAATGATACTCTTACCTTGGAATTTTACTGAAGTCAAGTTGAAATAGTAGAGCTATACCTCAAGAGAGTTGCGGGACTTACCGAAAGGTGTTCATATTAATTCTTCAACCATCACACTCATCACCAAACTCTAGGGGTAAAATAGAAAAGGAATAAAACAAATTAAAAAGGGAAAAAAAGAGTTTAAGGTATCAGTGAGAAGATATTCCCTTCTTTCTTTATAAAGAAGTAGAATTTCTTGCACAACTCCAAGTCAAACGAGGAATTAAAAGATCATTTAATAATTTCCAAGATTAATTAGAATTAGTATTCTGAAGACATTAAGTACTGAAGTACAACTGGATTATGAATAAAATATATTTAAAGATATTGCTTTTCTCTTAGAAATAAGACATGTTTCTTTTGGTAAGTAAATAATACAAACACAAAGAATGTGAGCTGAAATCAGAGTTATAGAGTAGGTATTTAAAAACCAAAGTGCAAGTCTATATTTTCATATGAATCCTGGGTCCTGGACAATAAGAATTTAGGTCTCTGAAATCCAAGAGAGCTAAACTTGACACTTTTGACAGGAGCAGGGAATAAGATACTTAAGAGGTCCATGTTGGTTCCTGGAAGAGAGAAACAAAATCATTTTTGGAGAAAAGCATCTTTATAACAGAAGACCTCAAAGGCTCAGTTATAGCAGTTCAAGTCATTGAAGACATTAATCCTTCCTTTCAAATTTTCTCCTCCATAACCCAGACCTGGGAATACACAGAGCAGCAGAGTAAATAGAAAAAGATAAGGGAATGAGTAAAGAAGGAGAAATACTGCATTGTATATGAGATTATATGTGGATTTGGAATTAGATTTGAGATTTCAACTTTCTATTGTCCAAAATAAAACTATCCTAGCTTAAAGAGATGCAAATTTTATGGATCTGCCTGAGATGCTCTTGATGACTGTGGAAGAGGGATTTAACGTAATGTATTTAATGTCAGCAGTGGGAGAAGAATGAAACTTTATCCTAGTTACGTCTAGCCAAAGTCTGTACATCCCATAAGCTTTTACAACTATTTCTAAGTATTTTCCTTTCATATCCAACTTTCTTGCCAGATTACAAATTCCACAAAGGACAGGTGCCATGTTTATACCTTCATCAACAAATAATGTGTTGTTGACCATTTTTTGAATAATGCTTCCAACTCAGATTCCAAAATGTAGGTAAATTTGTCTCAGGAAAACTACCAGGAAAAAACTGTCCTTAAGTCAAGTTCATATGAAAATGAACTTTTAAATTTCTATTTCTCTAATCAGTTAAACAGATACAACAAACAGTGATAAAACTTAAAGACAAAGTAACTGAGCCCCAGGTTGGATTCCTTCTTCATCCATTAAATGTAACGCCATAATCTTTGCTTACTCGTAGAAGTCATTTGATCAGGGTAGTAGTCTTAGTTACATATTGCTTCATATCAAACTGGCTTCAAGATACTCTGACTTAAAATAACAATTATTTATTAATGCTCATGCTTCTGTGGGTGTAAATAAGCTGAGCTGGGTGGTACTTCTGCTGTTCTGTTTGGGGTCTCAAATGGTTGCTGTCAATGGTGGTGGGGGCCAAACATCTGCATGGTTTCACTATGTAACTAGATTTGGGCTTCTTTTGTGTGTGTGAGGGGGTGGCTATTAGAGGGGATAAGTCCCAGTGTTCAAGTGCATACGAAGACTCTGATTCTATCCCATTGGCCTAGGAAAATCACATGAAAAGGCCAGAGGTGGTTTAACTAAGAACTACACTAGGATATGAATATCAGAATGCATGTTCACTGGGGATGTCCAATGAAATATTATACCACAGTTACACAAAAGTCATAGGCAGAGGTCAATGAACTCAGGTTTGTCTGATCCAAGGTCACCACAGTACAAGGGCATCTCAGTCATTATGTGGTACTTATCTCTTGTAACTTGAAAATCTTGTAATAATAAGAGATAAGAGAAGGATAAGGGGAGAAAAATCCCTACCTTCTACTCTTTCTTTGTTTCTTATAATTCTGCTTTCTTGACTTGTGGCTTGAACATATTTACTTGTACCAAATCTAGCCAAACCAGACTCCACGGGCATCTTTCCTTAAAATGCTAGTGATTGTGTTCTCTTTCTCTGTGTTTTTCTTGCCCGTATCTATTACCCAAAATCTGATGATAGAACAGACGAGAAGCAGTATTTCCCTTGGTATAGACCCTTCTCATTCACATCCTCTACATCAAAGACAGAGTAAAAGAATATATCTCTCTCCAGTGTTTGGCACCCAAAGAATACTTTATTAGATAATTTATACATTTTCTGACTACATGGTTGTAATATTTCCATGCTATAGAGGCCTTGGAATGTTAAATTTAATGCCTATAATACTACTGCATAAGGTTATTCCTAAGATTAGACTTAATTAAAGTAGCCTTACTGAAATGACTTAAATGTACTATGTTAACATTTTTGTAAAGGATAGCAAATGTTTCCAATATGGAGCAAAGGAATTTAAAGCCACTCATAAAGTCACCATCTACATAAGAAATAATGAATAAAGGAAATGGTACGATGAGATGAATTTTAGCAAAAGCCAGCCAATGACATGATATATTCTGACAAACTCGAAGTTTACAAAATGAGGAAATAAGGCAAAGTTCTGGTAAAATCAAGGCAGTATTTGACTTTTTTCAAGTACCAAAGACATTAAGGGAAGCAAAGTATGGACCAATTTCTAAACTTAAACCTTTGAGCTTTATGAACATGTCACAGTAGAAATAGTATCAACTTTGTTCTTATTTCTGTGGACACAGCCTTAGCATCCCTTGAAACTATAAAGAGTTTTCTCTATTAATTTTCCTTTCTCTAGCATTGATATTCCCTCTTTGTCACTGATTATAATAATTACATAGATTCATCGTTGAATCTATGACCGTTAAATATCAAAGATCATGCAATAGACTTCTTGAAATAATAATTATGTAACATTGAAGTCTAATAAAACACACTTAGATTATATGATAGGTTGCTGCTTCTAATAAAAGCGGAATTAACATGATAGCTTCTACCTCACTACATAGCATTGAGTTAACAAAACAATTCACCTAGTCTTCAGTGTTGCAAATATGAAATTCACATTTGCCTAGCTAGGCAAGGATAACATAGTAATTTCTCTATATCCTAGCTCTAAGCATGCTCCTGACACTTGTTAGAAAGTTAGCAAAATTAGCTCCTCTATTTTTGTTATTATTTTTGAAGAATTAATTTATTATCCCTGGAAATAATCAGTTCTCTGCTGGGAAATAGACAAAAAACCTACATAGGCCTACATAGATGGTCAAGTTATGTTCTACATGACACAGAAAATTCCAATTTTTGATCATGAGACAAACCACATAGTTTTTCTTGATTAGATACCACTTGGTTTTGTTGTTGCCAGAAAGAAAACAAGTCTTTGATTACCTCCAAGCCATTTTGTGGATACCCATTAGATAGCTCATTTAATGTCTGATGATACTGACTATAAACGATACTGACTAAACTGGAATTGTGCTAATTGGTCTGTCATATTCCCTCTAATAGTAAAAGTTGGCAAATAAATAAATATGCTACCAGCCTAAATTCCCAAGAAAAAATAACTTGAATAACTGGGAAACTAATTACAGGTAGAGGCAATGACTTCCTGTTATAGAAATAATTGAATATTTTAATTAAGAGATTAAGGAAAACAAAACAAAACAAAAGGCTAACTAGTCACTTCAAAAGAACTTACATATGTTAGTGACAGACAAAAAAATATTATAAAGGTCAGTTGAACTTATATATCAGTTTACTTATTTCCACAAAAAGTCCATTTAAATATCCTATAACTGGAACATACAACTTGAGAAAACTAAGAATTTTCCTGAATTTATTTATTTAATAAATAGATAGATAGATCTTGCTCCAGATTTCAAATTGTCATACTGAACCAAAAAGAAAAAGCTTTGTCCCTACATTAGAGTTTTCTTCTAACTACTGATAAGTTGATTGCTTTATACAAACATATCTATTAAGTGTTTCCTTTAAAACTTAAAGAAAGTTATTAAAACAGTATTTCCTTGTGGACTTAGAGGGAAGATGGTGGAACAGGAGAATCCTACACTCACCTCCTCCCACAGACCCAACTAGATAACACTCACATCAATGTAAATAACTCAGAAAACAACTGAAAGACTGACAGAACAAACTCCATAACTAAATGTAGACAAGAGGCCTCATCAAAGATGGTAGGAAGGGCAGAGACACCATCTAGAGATAAGTGAACTCTGAGACTGTCCCAGGGAGGGAAGGAGGCTGAGGGCATGGAGAGAGAAGAGAGAGAGAAAAAAAAAAAACAACAACTATCACACAAAGGAACCCACATAGGGAAGATGAATTTGCATAACATTTGGCTTTGAAAAACAGAGAGGCTGAAATTTGTAAGTTCTTATAACCAGAAATACTTAAAAGCCAGAAATTGCATAGAAGCAGCAGTTTGAAAAAGACCAAATACATATGAAAGAGAGAGTTATTTACTAATTGCAGAGCATGTCTGGAGGGACAAGTTTCACTGAGGGACTTCTGAACAAGGGAGTTGGCAGGCTCTATTACCCTCCCCTACCTCCCCACATAAATACATGGACACCTGTGGGAACCAGAGCAAAGCTAGCATTCATTAGCTAACTTGCTTACACTGTGCCCTGCCCCCTCCAGCCAAGCCTATCTCAGTCCCAGCACTGTCTTTGTCTACACCAAGATTCCTGACTAGGGACTTTTTGTGCTTTCCAGGGCCTAGATCCTGGTAGTAGTGCCTGGTCACCTCCCATGAGGATACATGTACCTTGTTAAATCTGTGTGCCCCTACTTCAAGCACATTGTGGAGTGTCCCCAGCCAGCCAAGTCTCAGAGGTGGCTGCCCATCCCCTGCTGAAGAGGACTCTACACAAAACTTGTGAGCATTGACTCCCCACTCATTCATGCTTTGTGGATCACCTTGGCCATTCCTGATCTGAGCAGCAAAGATGCATCCCCCCTGTCAGAGAACCAGCACAACCTTGTTAAAAAGTGTGTGCCCATACTTTAGAGAGGAGACTTTCCTGACTTTCCTAACACAGAGAAATAGACTCAGAGTTAGACAAAATGAGGAGACAGAGGAATATGTCTCAAATGAAACAAGACAAAGTTACAGCAAGAGATCAAAGCAAAATAGAGAGAAGTAATGTGCCTGATAGAGAATTTAAAGTAATGATCATAAAGATACTAGATTTCAGAAAAGAGTGGAGAACAAAGCATCTGAGATGCTAACAAAGAGGTAAAAAAGAACCAGTCAGAGATGAACAACAGAATAATTGAAATTAAAATATAGTTGGTGGGTGCCTCGGTGGCTCAGTTGGTTAAGCAGTCTTGGTTAAGACTGGATTTTGGCTCTGGTCAAGATCTCGCAGTTATGAGTTTGAGCCCCACATCAGGCTCTGTGCTCACAGTGCAGAGCCTGCTTGGGATTTTCTCTCTCTCTTTGCTCCTCCCCCACCCATGCTGTCTTTGTCTCTCTCAAACTAAATAAAAAACAAAAAATTTTAAAAAAAAGAAAAAAATACAGTATATGGAATAAATAGCAGACGAGAAGTAGGAGAATGAATCAACAACTTGGAGGAGAGAGTAATAGAAAGTAATCAAGTGGAGCAGGTAAGAGAAAAAAATATGCAAAATGAGAATAGATGTAGGAAACTCAGGGACTTCAACAAGTGTAATTACATTCACATTCTAGGGTTCCCAAATAAGAGAGGGAAAAGAGGGCAGGAAATTTATTTGAAAAAATAATGGCTGAAAACTTCCCAAATCTGGTGAAGAAAAGAGAAATTCAGGTCCAGGAGGCACACAGATCTCCCAACAAATCAACCAAAGGAGGTTCACATCAGGACAGTTAGTAACTAAAATGGAAAAAAGCAGTGGTACAGAAAATTTTTAAAAACAGCAAGAAAAAAGAAGACAATTCCATTTAAGAGAAATCCCATAAGACTCTCCATGAATTTCTCAGCCTAAACATTGGAAGCCACAGGGAATTGGCATGATGTATACAAAATGCTGACAAAAAAAATCTGCAGCCAAGAATACTCTATCCAGCAAAGCTATCATTTAGAACAGAGTATCCTGGATTTAAAAAAGTAAAAGGACTTAATGATCACTAAACCAGCCCAATGAAAAATGTTAAAGAGGATTCTGACTAGAAAGGAAAGACCATAACTAAGAGTAAGAAAAGTAGGAAGCACAAAGACAGTAAAAATGAATATATTTGTAAAAAATCAGTCAAAAAACTCACAAATTAGAAGGATGTAAAGTATGACATGGTATAAAATGTGGGGAGGAGTAAAGAATGGGTTCAAACATAAGTGACCATCAACTTAATATAGACACTCATATGCAGAAATGTTATATACAAATGCAATAGTGACCACAAATCAAAAACTAGTAATAGATATGCAAAAAATAAAGAGAATGAGATCCACGTATGTCACTAAAGAAAGCCAACTTATAGTGAGAGAAGAGAGAAAGAAAAAGAGAAGATCTACAAAAACAACCACTACAAATGACAAAATGAAATAAATACATACCTATCAAGAATTACTTTGAATGCAAATGCTCCAATCAAAAGACATAGGGTCATGTAATAAATAAGAAAAACAAGCCCCATCTATATGCTGCCTATAAGAGACTCACTTCAGACATAAAGACGTGCAGATTGAAAGTGAGGAATGGAGAAATATTCATCATGCAAATGTAAGTGAAAAGAAAGTCGGGTAGCAATACTTAGAAAACAGACTTTAAAACAAAGACTAACAAGAGACAAGGAAGGTCACTATATAATACTAAAGGGGACAATCCAATGAGAAGACCTAACAATTGTAAATATTTATGCAAGCAACATGGGAGCACCCAAATACACTAACAGTTAATAATGAATATAAAGGATCCATTCAATAGTAATACAATAGTAGTAGGACTCTTTAATGCCTTACTTACATCAATGGATAGATCATCTACACAGAAAATCAATAAGGATATGGTGGCTTTGAATGACACACTGGAACAGATGGATTTAATAGGTAAGTTCAGAATACTCCATCCTAAAACAGCAGAATACACATTTTTTTTAAGTGCACATGGAACTTTCTCCAGAAAGGATCACACATTAGGCCACAAAACAAGTCTCAGCAATTTAATAAAGATTGACGTTATATCATGTATCTTTTCTAACCACAATGCAATTAATTTAGAAATCAACAGCAAGAAAAAAATCTGGAAAGAGTACAAATATATGTAGGTTAAGTAACATGATACTAAACAATGAATGAATCAACCAAGAAACAAAAGAGGAAATAAAAAAATACATGGAGACAAATGAAAACACAATTGTCCACAATCTTTGTGATGTAGCAAAAGGTCATTTTATAGCAATACTGGACTGTCTCAAAAAGCAATAAAAATCTCATATAAACATAACCTTATGCCTAGAAAAAGGAGAATAAACAAAACCGAAATTCAGCAGAAGGAAGGAAATATTAAAGATTAGAGCAGAAATAAATGATATAGAGACTAAGAAAATAATAGAAGAGATCAATTAAGCCAAGAGCTGGTTCTTTGAAAAGATCAACAGGATTGATAAATGTCTAGCTAGACTCACCAAAAGAGAAAAAGAGACAGAGAGAGAGAGAGAGAGAGAGAGAGAGAGAGAGGACTCAATTAAACAAAATCAGAAATGAAAGAAGAGAAATAACTGATACGATAGAAATACAAAGGATTGTTTAAAAAATATTGTGAAAACTTATATGCCAACAAACTGGAAAACCTAGAAGTTGATAAATCCTAGAAACATGAAGAAGACACAAAGAAATGGAAAGATGTTCCATGCTTAAGGAGTAGAAGAACAATTATTGTTATAATGTCCATACCACCCAAAGCAATCTACACATTTAATGTAATCCCTATCAAAATACCACCAGCTTTTTTCACAGAGCTAGAACAAACGATCTGAAAACTTGTATGGAAACACAAAAGACCCCAGAAGCCAAAGCAACCTTGAAAAAGAAAAGTAAATCAGGTATCACAATTCTGGACTTTAAGTTATATTATGAAGCCATTGTAGTCAAAACAATATGGTGCTGGCATAAAAAACAGACACATAAGTAAACAGAGCAGAATAGAAAAACCAGAAGTAAACCCATGACTAAACAGTCAACTAATCTTTGACAAAGCAGGAAAGACTATCCATTGGGGGAAAGACAGTCTCCTCAACAAATGGTATTGGGAAAATTGGACAGCAACATGCAGCAGAATGAAACGACCACTCTCCTACACCAAACACAAAAATAAATTCAAAATGGAATGAAGGACCTAAACATGAGACCTGAAACCATAAAAATCCTAGAAGAAAATTCAGGCAGTAATTTATCTGACATCAGCCATAATAGTATTATTCTAGAGATATCTCCTGAGTCAAGGGAAACTAAAGCAAAAATAAAGTATTGGGATTATATCAAAATAAAAAGCTTCTGCACAGTGAAGAAAACAGCAACAAAACTAAATGCTAACCTAACTAAACAGTCTGAATGGGAATAGAAATTTTCAAATGACAAATCTGATAAAGGGTTAGTATCCAAATATATAAAGATTTTATATAACTCAACAGCCAAAAAACAAACAGTCCAATTATAAATGGGCAGAAGACATGAACATACATTTCTCCAAAGAAGAAATACAAATTGCCAACAGACACATGAAAAGATACTCGACATCACTCATCATCAGGGAAATATAAATCAAAACTACAATGAGATATCACCTCACACCTGTCAGAGGGCTAAAATACAAAAAAACTCCAGAAACAAATGTTGGAGAATGTAGAGAAAAGGAACTTTCATGCGCTATTGGTGGAAATGGAAACTAGGGCAGCCACTGTGGAAAACAGTATGGAGGTTCCTCAAATATTTAAAAGTAGAACTGCCCTATGATCTAATAATTGCTGGGTATTTCCCCAAAGAATACAAAAACACTACTTTGAAGGGATATTGTATTTGCCCTCCTATATTTATTGCAACATTATTTATAATAGCCAAATTATAGAAGCAGTTTAAGTGTCCATTAATAGTTGAATGGGTAAAGAATATATATATGTGTGTGTGTGTGTGTGTGTGTGTGTGTGTGTGTGTGTTTAATGGAATATTACCATATATATGAATATATATATGAATATATATTCACGAATACATGAATAAGCATATCTGTTTAATGGAATATTATTCAACCATAAAGTAGAATAAAATCTTGCCATTTGCAACAACATGGGTGTAATGCTAAGCAAAATAAGTCATCATAGAAGGAAAATACCATAGGATTTTACTTATATATGGAATTTAAGAAGCAAACAAGCAAAGGGGAAAATGAGAGAGAGAGAAACAAAAAAAGACTCAACTATAAAGAATAAACTGACGCTTACCAGATGGGGGAGGTGGGTTGGGGGATGAGTGAAATAGGTGATGTGTATTAAGAGTACACTTATCTTGTCCTCTGAGTAATATATGAAATTGTTGAATTGCAATATTGTACACCTGATACTGATACAACACTGTAGGCTAACTAGATTGCAATTAAAATTTAAAATGAGTGGGGGGCGCCTGGGTGGCTCAGTTGGTTGAGCGGCTGACTTCGGCTCAGGTCATGATCTTGCGGTCTGTGAGTTCGAGCCCCGCGTCGGGCTCTGTGCTGACAGCTCAGAGCCTGGAGCCTGCTTCACATTCTGTGTCTCCCTCTCTCTCTGTCCCTCCCCCACTAATTCTCTGTCTCTCTCTGTCTCAAAAATAAATAAACATTAATAAAAAGAAAAAAAAATGAGTGGGAGGAGACTGCTTGAGACTCTCACTCTCCCTCTGCCCTTAACCCACTTTCTTTCTCTCTCTCTCTCTCTCTCTCTCTCTCTCTCTCTCTCCCCCTCTCTCAGAATAAATAAACATTTAAAATAATTTTTGAAGACCCAAGAAATAAAATAAAAAGTATTTCCTGAGTGATTGTTTTTAAAAAAAATTCCTAACATCTTGAGCCTCTCACAAAAACTAGATTTAAAATGGTTTTAAAAATATATTTCATGAGGTGCCTGGGTGGCTCAGTTGTTTAAGTGATCAACTCTGGATTTCAGCTCAGGTCATGATCTCATATTTCGCGCTGACAGTGCAGAGCCTGCTTAGAATTCTCTCTCTCCCTCTCTGTCTGCCTCTCTGTTCTAAATAAATAAATAGATAAATAAATTTTGCTTTTCTACAAACTTCTTAATCTTTTTGACTTCTCACTTAGGTGTAGTTTAAGGAATTTTTTCATTTTACCTTCTAAGTTTATTCTCTTTTGCTATTGTCAGTAAAGGCATGCTACCATAATATTTTATCATAGTTCATCCAAAGTATGTTAACATGGCATTGGGACACTTTAACTTCTAAGCTAAACATTGGTGATAAGACAATTGTTGTTCTACAAACGCATGCATACACTCAGTGCAGAACTCTCTGTCACTTCATCCTCTGACCACATTCTTATTCCCTTTTATTTCATGGCTGGAACTGAAATTTCTAGTTTTCACACTCTAGTGCATGCTCCTTTAGCATACATTGTCCCTTCTCTGTAGATTTCATCATACCCATTTAAAGTTTACATTTCCTGGTTCACTACAGCCTACACATAGACAGATTAAGTTCCATATTTGTCAATTGCCGAGAGAGACAGATTTTTTTTATGTGTTTACTGTCTGTGGCCAACACTGAATAGAACGGGATAGCATAACAAAAATTTTCCTTGAGAAACTCTTCTTTTATGCTCTCCTTCCTTTGCATCCCTTTTCAGACAACTGGATATGCAAATTAACAAGGCAGACATGACATCATCTTGTTGCTTTTCTCTTCATCTAAAAGTCCAGGCCTCCAGTAGGAAGGTGGCTGATAAATGAATCTGACCACCTGACAGGTTAGGATTAATTACACAAAATGCAAAGTTGTTGTTACCAGGAGAACAGACTTCCACAGGCAACAATTTATTTTATATTAAGTTAAAAAAAACTTTGTTGTTTAGAATTTTTTAGTAACAGGTGGTGAACAAAGAGATGATAATTTACTGTACTAAATGAATGGAGAAAATTCCCTGAAAATATTTTACTAAGAGTCTGTTTTCTATGAAATAGTCTTTCTCTAATTGCTAACCTGTTGTGTTTATGGCTATTATTTATTTTTAATAATAAGTAATCATTTCCCATCTCAATAGTAATATGATTTCAATGCTTTGAGGAAACCTCTCTATACTTCATCATCATTGCTATTTTTAAAATCTCAGTCTTCTGTTTATTTGAGAGGAGGGAAACAGAGTGGGAGAGGGGCAAAGAGAGAGGGAGACAGAATCCTCAGCAGGTTGCTCACTATCAGGACAGAGCACCAATGTGGGGCATACCCAGGAACTGTGAGATAATGACCTGAGCGGAAATCAAAACTTGGACACTTAACTGACTGAGTCACCCAGGTACCCCCAAATCTCAGACATCTTAAAAGGAAGTGGTTTAAATAACTTTACCATTTATTTGGGTTATTTTCTGAACATGCAAATATGATTATCTTTATATGCATCTTCAAACTTCTTCTCAAATGATATAATTGTTCTCGGATCAGATTATTATATTTCAATTTTAGGAGAATAGTGTCCATTTTGTATCCAGATCAGTACTGAGACTTTGAATTCAGATGCAGAAAATAACTAGATTTCTGATTTGCCATCTAAATTCACAGGAGAATGCACCAGATTAGACATTAGCGGACCACCAGCGTTCCATTCTCTTCCCTTTTTGCTCTACTCTGAAAGAAAAGCCTCCAGATGTAGGTTGCCAGTAGACTCATAACCTTAGTCATTTGTTTTTGGAGCTCCCCAAAGACCTGGAAGTTATTTCTTTTCCAAGTAGGAGGAACAGCAGGTTTCCATCATTTCATTTTTCCACTTATAAAAGAAAACAAATACAACTATGTCAAAATAACTGACCAGTGTTCCTCAAAAGTGTCAAAGTCATAATAGACATGGAAAGCCTGAGGAACTGCACAGATTAGATTAGGCACCCTGAAAGATTTTATTTTTAAGTAATCACACATAACATTGGGCTTGAACTCACAATCCCAAGATCAAGAGTTGCATGGTTTACCAACTGAGCCAGCCAGGTATGCCTACAGTTTACTTATCTTCTATGTCAATTAATTAATGTTGGTTTCCCTTTATTGAATAAAACCTCCATAATGGCAGGAATGTTTTCTCGTTTGTTCACTTGGTATGTCTCACATGCCCAGAACAGTGCCTAGCACAGAACATACACTTAATAAATAATTGTTGAATAAATATTCCATGTGCAACTGAGAAGAATGTGCTTATTCTAATTTTATATTACAGAAGTCCTAGGAACAAATCTGGCAAACATCAGATTCTTCCTCTGTTTGAAGGGGGATAGGAAAGAAGAGAAAATTCAAATTTATTTTGAGGGCAGGGTCACTGAAAGGACTTACATGTTAACATATGCTGTTCTCAGCATTATCATGTATTAACCTGACATATAGAAGCCTCATTAAGAAAGAGATCATG
>PITB01023972.1:0-24811 GCA_004024585.1 Paradoxurus hermaphroditus | reverse complement strand
GCCTGCTTGGGATTCTCTCTGCCCCACCCCTGCTCATACAATCTCTCAAAGTAAACAAACTTTTAAAAAAAGAATTAAATCACGTTTCAGTGGGGAAAAGGACAGAATAGCCAATCACATGGCAAAATAAAAATCAGACTCCATATTTCATTCAAAAATGCTAGACAAATATTTTCAACACTTTTTGAAGGTAAAT
This sequence comes from Paradoxurus hermaphroditus, assembly GCA_004024585.1. NCBI lineage: Eukaryota > Metazoa > Chordata > Mammalia > Carnivora > Viverridae > Paradoxurus > Paradoxurus hermaphroditus. Next base: position 24,615 of record PITB01023972.1, on the reverse strand, counting down.
AAATATATAGGCACAGAAATATCTAAACCAAGAGGGAAAAAACCTAGCAGAAAAAAGTTGAATCAACTAGGTAAAAACTGGTTTCTGAACAATTCATCCCAAACAGATGCTTTATATTTCATAGGCCGTGTTTGGAGTGGAAATAAAAACCACAACAGGGGCGCCTGGGTGGCTCAGTCGGGTAAGCATCCGACTTCGGCTCAGGTCATGATCTCACAGTTCGTGGGTTCAAGCCCCGCGTCGGGCTCTGTGCAGACAGCTCAGAGCCTGCAGTCTGCTTCAGATTCTGTATCTCCCTCTCTCTCTGCTCCTCCCCCGCTCATGCTCTGTCACTCAAAAATTAAATATTTTTTTAAAAAAAAAACAGACTTAGAAATCAGCAGAAATGAAGAATGTTTTATAAGTTGAACTCAGAAGTAACTTCAAAAACTCGCATTTGTGAACAAAAAGGCCGCAAACAAGCATTCCGGGGGCTCCTGGGGGCTCGGTCGGTTGGTTGAGCGTCTGAGTCTTGATTTCAGCTCAGGTCATGATCCCAGGGTCGTGGGATCGAACCCCGCCTCTGGCTCTGTGCTAAACGTGGAGCCCTCTCCCTCGCTCTCTGCCCCTCCCCCAGGCTTGCGCTCCCTTTCAAATTAAAAACAAAAAACAAAAAACAAAAAAAACCCTGAAGCACAGTAAAGAAGAAAAAAGATTAAAACTAGGTGTTTGTTAATGGAAAACTACTCACCCTGTGGTTTCCGGAAGGACTACCACGAACAGGCCAGCACTGGAGAACCACAGGTGTGAGGGACAGACACGGAGGGAAAGAGCTCTCCCCACACACCGACCGAAACCTCAGGAGCCTCGAAGGCGCGGACGTGGTCCCTGAAACAGAACCTAACTGACCGGGAGCAGACGTAAACCCTTGCGTGAAGAGCAGGAAAGTGCAGGACGCAGGGACTGGAAACGTGACCGGGCCAGCGGCCTTCACGGGCAGGCGGCCGCTCCTCTCGGGGACGTGAGCCCGGAGCTGGGCCGGAGCCTCCCCGCACCAGGGCCCCGGGGCTCAGAGGGCCGGCGTCGCCGCCAAGCTCGCTTCTTCGACGGCCGCCGAGCGCACGACCCCACCAAGTACGACACTAAAAGCAGGCTTCTGGGGACCCGGGGGTGGGGGACGCCTGAGATCAATACTGATGATGAGTTAGGGAAACGCGGGGGCGGATGGGAGAAAACGAGTCGGGCCTTCTAGCCAGAAAGTAGATCCCTGTCAAAGCCAAGAGCATGGTGCAGGGACTGGATAAAACATAAAAACTTCTTTCTCACTTGCTTCTTCACAAGAGCCAGTTAGGAGAGGAGACCCGAGCGAGGCGGGCACCCGCGGCCGCTGTGCCTCTCTCTCCTCTCGGCGTGCGAGGACACCGGGACGGGCTGGGAAGGGAGCGACCTCGCGGGCGGCCGCCCCCCCCCCCCCCCGACGCGGTGTGACCCTGGCCGCAGACAGACAGACTGCAAGCAGGAGAGGGGTCCAGGGACAGCTGATGGCGGCGTAGGAGGCAGGGACGGGGGGAACCTGCAGGAAAGTCAGACCTTTCCGGCATAAACGTGCCACGTGAATTAAAGAGACACACACGCACGAAAGTAAAGACAAGAAAATACTCCGTCGTACAAGACGTAGGGGATTAAACCAAAGGCCAAAACAAGGACACCTTTCTGGAGAAGAAACGAAGATCGTCACACAGCAGGTCTGACGGACAGACAGCTGAAAAGGCCATTTTTCAACAGAGCAGGCAAGGGCCCAAGAAACCCCAAGACAGGGACCCAGGGAGTCCCAGAACTCCAAAGGTGCACCGGCTTACACAGGCGTGTGTGCCGGCTAACACGACTAGCAGGTGTGTGTGCCGGCTAGCAGGTGTGTGTTCTGGCTAACACGACTAGCAGGTGTGTGTGCCGGCTAACACAACTAGCAGGTGTGTGCACCAGCTAGCAGGCGTGTGTTCTGGCTAACACGACTAGCAGCTGTGTGTGCCGGCTAGCAGGCGTGTGTTCTGGCTAACACAACTAGCAGGTGTGTGCCGGCTAGCAGGCGTGTGTTCTGGCTAACACGACTAGCAGCTGTGTGTGCCGGCTAACACAAGTATGTTCCACCTAACTGACCGAGGAAATGTAAATTTTAACCCTAGGGACACCCGGGTGGCTCAGTTCAAAGGTTCGCCCTCTGTCTCGGCTCGGGTCTTCATCTCAGACCCCACGATGGGCTCCGTGCTGGGCATGGAGCCTGCTGTAAAAAAACAAAGTCGCTAAGCCAGTATTCTCACAGTTATGCGAGGAATCCGTTGTTGACGGGGAAGTATTCGTTGTGGAAAGTGAGGGCTGTCAGCTTGCGCACGGAGAACATTCCCACCCAACCGCTCGGCTTCCAGGAACCCAACTTAACAGGCCTCCCCCCACAAGAACAGATTGCAGTTTGCAAACACCCACCCCGCGTGGGAAGAAAGTACAGCCGCGCTCGGCCGGGCTGCGCAGGACCGGGCGGCGAGGGAGGGCTGCGGGAGGCAGGCCCGCGCCACCCCGGGCGGCCGAGGGCGCACACCAGCCTCGCCGGAACCCGCTGGGAGTCCGGTCCCCGCCCGCCGGGGAGCAACTCGCAGGCGTCTCCTCGACCTCCCTCGACCTCCCTCGGGCCTCCCGAAGGACCCTTGAACCCGTGCCCACGGCCCGCCCGACTCTGCACGGGCCACAGGTGAGGGACAGGGAGACGGCGGACACACGGAGGCCACGACCCATTCTGTCCCGGCTCCAGATGGGAGGTTACCAGAGCCTCGGCCTCACATCAAGCACCGCCCCCCCCCCCCCCATCTCAGGTAAGAGGCCGTGTGCTCAGGCCCAGGGTCGATGGGCAGCAACGTTCCCAACCTCAGGGGTGGGCAGAGCGGCCGGGCGGCCCGGCTCCACGGGGCAGCTCCCTGCCACCTCGATGCCAGCCAGGGGCGGCTCGGCCAGGGGGCGGCCGGAGGAGGAGGACACGGCCGAGCACGCCTGGTCTGGAGTCCGGCTTTCCCGATCTCGGTACTGGCAGGAGCATACGGCGACATGACGCTGTGTGTTCATGGCGTTTCTGACAGGCCCGTCCGTCAACACTGGGAAATACTGGCACCGAATACCCTCTGCAGGGAAGCCTGCGTCCAGATCGCGGCTGGACGGCACCGGAAGAGCGCTCAGGAAGGGACCACGGCTGCGTGGCGAGGTGCACGCATTAAGAAACGTACGTGTACTGATAACCACGAACTCAGCCGTGGAAGGAACGAACATGGAGAAAACGCCCACGAGACGAGCCCAGCGCAGGCTCCAGACTCCACGGACCCGCTGTCGAGGGCGTGCCCATCTGGGGACGGAGGGACGGTGCCTCCAGCCGCGCTCCGGCTCGGGCTCCCGTACCCACAGGCAGGTCGGGCTGCCCCTGGTAGCCGTCCCCCCGGCCCCCGAGGTACCAGCTAGGGCTCGAAGTCTTGGGGCGGGGCCAGAGGGTGAGCGCCAGAGGCCCACAGCAGGCGGTCAGCAGGGCGGGGGCGGCGGGGGGCGGCCTCCCCCCCCATGCTCCGGCAACATCCTCTATGGCCCAGAGGCCGGCGCTGACCAAGGGCCTGTTTCCCGTGTGTGCTGCAGGCCGTGCCAGGAAGGCCTTTCGGCACCAGGATGCGGTCGCCAGCCGCCGGTACCGGGGGCGGGGGGGCACGGCCGCAAGCCGCTCCTTCCTGGGACACGTCGCCCTCCTGGGCAGTGACTGGGTTGTGAGCCTGCGACACCAACCATTCACTCCTCGGTGGGAGCTCCGAACAGCGAAGGAACGCTGCCACCTGAGACGCACCCGCGAGCCCGCCCACACCCGCCTGCTCAGAACTTGGTGCGAAGGAGCAGGGCACGGCGACCCCCCAGGGGAACGAGGAGGAAGGAACAGAGCGGGCCGAGCACCGGCTCAGGGAGCAGCGTCCGTTCTCGGGGCGCCTGGACTCCAGAATAGGTCCCCCGTTTCCCAAATGCTCAGAAGGAACAGGCCCAACGACCCGGGCAGGGTTCCCCAACAAAGGTTTCCCCCAGCCAGGTGCTTGAAGGTCGCGGACACAAAGGCAAGAAGACAGCAGCTGCCACCCAAGAGCAAACCACGCGTGAGAGGCCGGTGGCGCCTTCCCCCGCATGTCCCTAACCAGCGGCACTGCCACGTCCCAGCTAGTTCTGGTCTCCGGACATCAGTGACCACCGGGATTCGCACATTTCTCACTGACCGGGGTTGAGAGCTGTTCTAACGTTCCCTACCTTGACCTTCTGAAACGTCAACATCAAATAGCCAATTTAGCCGAAGGAAAAGCATCTGGCCTGAACCGAGGTCTACGCCTAACTGACGCAGCGCAGAGAAGCGCGAGGAACAGCATTTTCACAGCTGATGAAGCAAGATCAGAAAGTCACCAAATGACCAGATTGGAAAGCTATCTAAACCGAAGCGGGAGGATCACACGGACTTTAAGGACACAGGGACGACCACGGAGGAAGAAGAAGTGAAGTGAATGTTTCCTGGAGGACCTGCGTCATCGAACGACCCAACACACAAGTACTGACCCCTCAAAGATACCTCAGACGGTGACGGGATCTCCTGTGCGTTTTTTAAAAAGGCCACTGGGTCAACCCCTCTGGACCACACAACACCAAGTATCCAGATTTACTAAGCAACTTTGAGCTTGAAAACCTCCAGAAAGGGTCACAATGACCTCCGTCCTGATACTGAACGTGCTGATGGCTAACTTGGCCACTACTGGGAAGCAACAGCAGACACAATCCAATTATAAATCCCTGCCAGATTCTTTGAACATAAAAACATTTAAGTTAACTATGTAGTTTTGAAGAAACGCCAAAAGAGCGATCCTCGAAGAGGGCAGTGGTGCCAGTAGGTGATCGAAGCCGTCTTCAGTCCTGAGGAAAAACGGCAGCCACAGCTGAGCGGGAAGAGGCCGTCCCCAGGGAGCCACCGCTCTGTGAGGAACAGACTTCGGCAGACGAGGCGTGCGGACTGGAAGAGACACTTCGGCGAATCCACAGCTAACTCTACAAACTAAAATCCGCCCTTGAAGGGACTTCAGAAAAAGGGAAGGCAAACGGCCATGTTTCCGAGGAAGTGCTAACGTCGTCCGCATTACAGAGTTACGGAGTTTCTAAACTCACGCCTGGATCTTGTGGAACCTGGAAGGGACAGGAATCGGAGGCGAAATCCATCCGAACTGGATCGAACCCGGAGGGAACACCGGAGGGGAGCAGAACCGAGCAGCCTGACTGCCCCCCCGCCGCCAGACTGTGCCTGGGGGAGGTCAGAAGAGGCCCCATCTCTAACGACTGCAAGGACGTCTGTCCACGAAGACACACGCACGCGCACAGGGCAAGAGCACGCAGCGCTGACCGTGCACGCCACACACGCACTCCCCTGTTGTGGAACGGAAGAGCGGGGACCCACAGTGACTGGCGCCAGCCTCGCCGGTTACCAGCTCTTCTCTCTCGACGCAGGCGCTGGAAAGCTGGCTTGTGGCACCACAGGCCCCGAGCCAAGTGCAACTACTTTAAACACCTCAGCAACAGGCGCCTGGACGGCTCAGGTCATGATCTCTCGGTTCGACGGTTCAAGCCCCGCGTGGGGCTCTGTGCTGACAGCTGGGAGCCTGGAGCCTGCTTCGGATTCTGTCTCCCAATCTCTCTCTCTCTGCCCCTCCCCCCATCCCCACCACTCATGCTCTCGGACTCAAAATTTAAAAACTTAAAAAATAAAAACACTCAGCAACAAGGAAGCTCCTCACCCATTAACTAATTCATAAAACAAACACTCCAGGGGCATCCGGGTGGCTCAGTCGGTTGAGCGGCCGACTTCAGCTCAGGTCATGATCTCGCGGTTTCTGAGTTCCAGCCCCGCGTGAGGCTCTGTGCTGACAGCTCAGAGGCTGGAGCCTGCTTCGGATTCTGTGTTCTGTGTCTCCCTCTCTCTCTCAAAAATAAATAAAAAATTAAAAAAAAAAAAAAACTTTAAAAAAAAACACGACCACTCCATCACCACCAGGAGTGCAGCACAAGGCGGCGCTCTCCAGCGCCGACGGGACATCCGACCGGGACGCCCTCCGCAAAGAGACCTCGGCAGACAGACTCCGGGAGTCGGACCTGCCCGCCTGTGCCATTCGAGGAGAAGAAACCATTTACGGCGGGACGCACGCTCGACAGCGTCCACACCCTAGAAGTTCAAGAACGTAAGACCACCATTCTAGTGCAGCGCCTCCTGGGAGCTCTCATTAGTCCTGGCTGACACGCACCCGAGGTCAGCGCCCGTTGTCCCCAGGGCCCCGCCGACCTGCTCTATCAAGAGGCTCACCCCGGCCCCCATTACTGGCAACTGTCCAAGTCCCCGTCTGTTTAGTTCCAGGTGCTCCCCACGGGTCCCCAGGATCAGAGATGCCATCTCTCCTAACAGCACGACCACAAGCAGGCTCTCTGGCACCAGAACGCAGCTTGTGGCCCCCGCTCGACGAAGCCCTTGCTGGGCGGCCTCCCCGGCGCCGCTCTCAGAGGCGCGCGGAGCTGGGACGGCCCTCGCCGGCGTCTCCCCCGGCTCCCCCGGCTCTCCCGTGTTCACCGGCCTTCTCAGCCTTGCAATGGAATTTATGGTGGTTTTTTTTTTTAATAGTTTCTATGAGTTTTTCTAAAACACTCCTTGTTTTCAATAAAAACCCATTTAATTTTGTAAAGACTGTATGGTACTTGGGCAATTTCCCCATGCCTTCCGACTGGCCCTGCACAGACGGCAGTGTGTCTGTCAGGGGCCGGACCAGACAGCTCACGCAGATGAAGCCGCGTGGGGTCATTCGAGTGGGACCCGAGTCTAGTTTAACATTTCTCTGGCTGGAGTTCTAGTTTTCAACGGTGACTGTGATGGATTACGCACATGGAAAAACAAAAAAAGACCTTTATTTTTCTCCACATCCACGTCACTGCAAGACTTTGCCATACATATGACGTCTTTAAATGAGCCGGCCTTGAACGTACCTCAGAAAACTGACCCTTCTAGGAGTGAAAAGTTGCAAAGCGGTTTCTTTCTTCCTGTGAAACTGTTACCACATGGGAAGCGTCAATACTTGGCTAATCATTACAGAACGTAAGCGGGCAAATCTTCGCGCACGCCCCAAATACGCGGAGGAGAAGGACTCCGCGGAACTCAAGCGCAGCACCCGGCTTCGTGAACAGAAACGGGACGTGGCGCCAAAGCCCAGGCACAAATCACACACGGACACAAGGAGACTACAGGCCCCACTCGGGAAAGAATGCACCAAACACATTCGCATTTATTATTTTTTTTAAGCAAATGACAAAGACCCAGTTACCAGCTTTACTTTTTTAAACCTAAGCTTAACATTACATATTTAAACAATCGTCAAAACTTACTAAGTAGCCAGCATTCATGCACTAGAAAAACATCCTCAATTTATATTAAACGAGAAATGTATTGCCATTAATGCATTAATACCTCTCACTACTGAATACTGAAAAAAATTGAAATTATTTTTGTGGAAGATTCATCCTGGCAATGTTAACTTCACAGCAGGCTGACTCTACTCGGCTCACGTTTCAAACACAATGGAAAAGCAGGTCCGTGCTGGTGTTAGTGTACGAAAGAGTCACGGCCACCTTGGATTACGTTTAATAAAAAAGCAAAGTGCATACAGAGATTTACAACAATTTTAAAGACCAAAAAAAAAGCAAAAACAAAACAACAACCAAAAAAAACCAATGGTCCTATTACGTGGTCCCAACAATAAACTCAAAAGTCTATGACAAATAGGGCTCCGATGAGCTGTGTATAAATACTTTAGATTAGGGACAGTTATACTGAAAGTTGAGTTCGTGTGAAATCTTCAGAAACAATGTTCCTGTTACTCCTCACCGGCGCCCTTTACGGCTGTTACAGTTACGTGTCTGTTACTTTCTGTTACGCGCGTGCGTCGGGTGTTACTTGTTATCCAAGCGCAGCAGCTGCTCCTTACCATTTATCGTTAAGGACTTTAACTGGCCGTTCTCTTCAACTTCTACTCTCTCTTCGCCATTCTCCACAATTCTGAAAGATAAAATGCACTTAGAACCTGTGGTTAATGTAAACACATGTGAACATATTTGTGTATTTTGAAAACACATCATTTCCACTGACATACGTGAAATCGCTAGTGTTGAGGGTTAAAAACACAGCCGAAGGCAACCCACCGACAGCGATGCTCTGAGAGGTAAAGGCTCTGTCTCAAGCATCACGCAGCCGGACACTAAATACGCGCACAGATACCGGTAACCGAAACGGCAAGTGTTTTTCTGGTTTTCGATTTACCGCTCTCACGGCGCCAAGGAAACTCACTGTGCACTAATCACTGGGCTAGTGCACGCTCTCAGTGTGGCTCTGGACAGACGCTGTTTCTAACGGATCTTAGTCAGCAGCGGTGGGAGAAGAAATGCTCTGATCTGGACGTGAAAAGACCCCAATGGTGCCGAGTCGAACCTACGACCCGTGTGCCCACTGCCGGGGAGAGAGGTCACCAGGAGACGTGGTCCCCGGGAAACAGCACACCTGCTTACTTAAAAAGGGAGAAAGAGAGAGAGAAGCACTGTACCTCTTTGTAGTGATTTTTCTGCCGTTCACCATTTTTGTAGAAGTCGACACGGATTTGAAGCTGCCCATGCCACTGCCGCCGAACGCCGTGGAGGAGAACGAGGTGAGACCCCCGTGGCCCGCCGGCCCGAAGGCAGTGAACCCTGTGGGAGAACGGACGTTCAGGACTAACTCCCCGCAAGCCCGAGGCCCGCCGGACCGAGGCGGGCAGCCTAAGCAGAGCAGCGCAGGCCGCTTCTTACCATGTGACCACCGTGGGCAGAGACTGGATTCTTACAAGGCTCAGATAATTCTAGAAAGAGTACTGTGAACAGCTATCTGACAAAGCATGGCCTACACAATTCGGGGACAGGGTGCTCAGCCGTGGCCGTCACACCACAGACACGAAAGCCCCGGCGTCTACGAGTTAGCTGGAGCGAACCAGCCTTTCCCACGGAGACTGGGCTGCTTGTTCCGGGGGCTTACCACCTGTCCCGCTTGTAAAGACTCACAGTAGAACGAATGCCCACGCTCCCTAGACACAACTCCGCACGAGGCTCCTGAGGGAAGGTCTGTGCCCCACGTGCCCCTCACCACACACCACCCCCCATTTCTTAAATGAAGGCCTATCTTGATGATATTTTAAGCCAGCTTTCTCCGACTCTCCCTTAAACCTGAGCAAAGTCCCCTTCGGCACACCGCACAGCCCTGTACCGGAAGGGGTTGCCGGAAAGAGGCCCCCCACGGCAGCCCTCCACAGCAACGTCCGATCGACCCGACGATCTCCGGGCTGCCGGCACAGGGCGTGGAGGGAGAGCACCGAGCTGCACTTTGCAGGGCAGCCTTCGTAAGAAGCACTGCCGATTCGTACCATGCAGCATTTGAAATAAAAATCAGATTAGCAAAAAAACAAGAGCTCTTCTGTTAAGAGAACTATATGAATGTCAAAAACAAAAAAGAAAAAAGAAGATCCTGATTCTCTGGGTGAATATAAAACTGTATCGTGCTGTGTGCAAATTACTCAGATTGATGGGCTGCCTTTATTTTTCTAAATAATCTCTACACACAGCACGGGGCTCGAACTCACAACCCCGGGAGATCAAGAATCGCACACTCTTCCGACTGAGGCTGCCAGGGGCCCCTGATGAACTGCCCTAAAACGGCCCCTTGGCCACTGCACGGGGGGAGCCGTCTCCCACGATCGCAGCCCCGGGCACTTGCGGGGGGGGGCTGTGCCAAAGCCGCCCCCCCCCACTGTCCTGTCACCTGAACTCCTCTAGGGTCGCACCTGCTGTCTTCAGAGCTGCCAAGGAGGTCAGAAAACAAGGACTAGGGAGTTTGTCTTGGTGGGTTTTTTCACATTTACCCCAAATCAAGTAACTCCTTTTAGCCAGGAATTTCATTATATGTTGACCTTTAGAGACGCCTGGGCGGCTCAGTCGGTTAAGCGTCTGACTCCTGATCTTGGCTCAGGTCATAGTCTCATGGTTCGTGGGTTCAAGCCCCACATCGGGTTCTGTGCGGACAGTGTAGAGCCTGCTTGCGATTCTCTTTCTCCCTCTCTCTCTGCTCCTTCCTCTCTCAAAATAAATTTTAAAAAATTAAATACATGTTGATCTAGAATAGTTAAGATTAGAAAGGGATTTTCAGGGGCACCTGGGGGTCTCCGTCAGCTGAGCAAGCAACTGCGGCTCAGGTCATGGTCTCCTGAGTCAGCGCCAGCCTGCTTCGGAGCCTCGGTCCTCCTCTCTCCCTGCCCCTCCCCCGCCCGTGCGCACGCCTTGTCTCAAAATAGTTGAGCAAAACAAAAAAAAGCAAACAAAACAAAAAACCGCCTTGACTAAAACTGTTTATCAGCATTAATGTCTGTCCGGCTATCAGAAATCAGGTGTAAATTTTAATACCTGTGTCCAGAGAAGAAAACCCTCCTCCGAAAGGCGGAAATCCACCGAAGGCAGAGAAAAACGACCCTGTGCTCCGGTTCCTGCTTCCACGGGGGCCTCTTCGACTCCCGAAAAAGTCCTCGAATGAGTCTTCTAGAAACAAACATACCCACATTTATGTTTCCACGGAGGGGCCCTCTGCCTCGGGAAGAAAAATCTCAGCAAGGAGTTCAACACAGCGCGTCTGCCAAAGGTGACCTACGGGGCAACCGAGTTCATCCGACCGCCAGCGGCCTGACGGACCCATCTAACTCAACCAAAGCCAGACTCCATCAGGGAACAATTAGCGAGGCTGCCACCACGACCGCGGTTATGTACGAATACACATCAGTGTGCCTCGAACTCGACAGGGAGCGAGGTGTTAGTACGGCCTCTGGGCGAGAGCAGGGAGGCGCCGTCCCGGCCGCCGCCACCTGAAAGGTGAACACGATGTCACACGTAGGTAGCTGCTTTCCACACAGCCTGGGCTGCCTTCCCCAACGTAATTCAGGAAAGAAACAAAAATCGATCATCCTCAAGTTTATGTATTACAGAGACTGTTACGAGGAGCGAGGCAGGATTCAACAGCTGCTGCTTCTGAGCCACAGTGTTTCAGACTTCCATTTGCTTTTCTGTAAGCCCGACGGCTCAAAAAACCTTAAGAAAGGATTAGTCAAAGTCAAATCTGAATAAACGTGAACTGGCAGACATTAGCATCGCACGGTAAGAGAAAACCACGAATACAAACAGGTATCGTAGTGCCGGCAGAGAGACCACACTGCCCCCGAAAAGAAGAACGGCCCACTTATTTCTCGTTCAGTCGATGAGCACTTACTAAAAACATAGGAATACACACTTTTAAAAAATGTCCGAAGGTTCTGTGAATTCATCAATGCTTTATGTTTTCATGTCAGTAGAAGGGTTCTGTCTGAAGTGAAAACAAGGCCTCCGGAGGGACGGTGGGAAATAAGTGCGGCCACTGGGGGGCTCGATGGTGGAGCGTCCAACTTCCCTCAGGTCGCGATCTCACGGTTCATGACTTCGAACCCGAGTCGGGCTCTGCGCTGACGGTTCGGAGCCCGGAGCCCGCTTCGGGTTCTGTGTGTCTCCCTCTCTGCCCCTCCCACTTGGCACCATGTCTGTCTTTCCTCTCTCTCAAAAAAAAAACATTAAGAAATTTTTTTTTCAAAAAAATAAAGAAATCAGTATGGCATTACTTTTTACGACCAGGCGGAAGTGACCAGAGCGGGGAGAGTCACACACCAGAAGGGAAAGACAGGCGATACGACGAGTAAGCACGGCGAGCGCTGGCCCCGAGCACAGATGGAGGTCCTCACGCGGCTCCGGGTCACAAACGTGACCTGAGAGAGGCGGCACTCGGGGCCCAGGCTGTCCCCGGTCTGTGGAGACGGGGCAGAGGACCGCGAGGGCTCGACGGCGCATGGCCAGGCACAGACTCGGCCTCGTGGCAAGAGCCGCTCTGGGTGCAAACGGGCTGGTCTGCTCCGTCTGATGGTGCGTGTATGAAGATGCGCCAGAAGGAAACAATTGGAGAGGTCGGTTTCTGTTGCCTTCCTGAAAGATCTGGAAAGGAGAGGTGCCAGGAGGAGGAGAAAGCCTACGTGCATTCCCCGTGCAGAGACATGGCCCCGTCGGCCTCCAGGAGGCAACGGGCGCGCCGGAGGGTAACGGACTTGAAGTGCGCGCTGTCGGCAAGGCAGCCCCGGAGCCGGGACGCCGGGACGTCGCTCCCGCGCCGCACAGCAAACGCTACTCTACACGGCAGGGTTAAGGGAGTCGCTTAGAACCTGCTTTGTAAGCGGGGCGGGCTTCAGTCCGTCAGAACAGAAGTACAGATGGCAGCGGACCGCGAACTTCACGTAAAACGGTGACGTTTTGTGGATTTCTCGAGAGATTCACCTGTTGAAGTAAAACCCAAGCAACCGACATTCGAGTCTCGCCCTCCTCACCTCAATCCCATGGCCCGCACACCCGTGGTGCCGGGTGTCCCGTCAGAGTCCCGGGTCAGCCCCCCACGTAAAGGAACAGAAACCTGACGAATGCCATTTAAACTCGGTGTGGAGGTTCCCACCCCCCCCTAAGAAGTAACCACTAGAATGGGTCTCCGTGACCCGAGTTAGACGTTCACGCCCCGCACGAATCTCTAAGCCGTGTTGCCCTTCCTCACACCGAGACTTCACGCGTCCCGAATCCTCCGGCGTCTGGCTCAAGGCCAGCTGAGTCACGACTTCCCGAGGCTCCCACGGCCGTCCGCTCCCCAGCGTGGCTCTCCCGCCCGCCCACGCACGGCTCAGCGCTCGCGCGCTCAGCCACGTGAAGACCCACGTTACCAAGTCCCGTTCCTTAGAACCTACTTCAAAAGTTGGTTTGAAGTATGAGTAAGGCCAGTGGCTTTTCAGATTACTTTTTCTTGGACTTTTAAAAAACCTTTTATCTTGCTCAACCTAAATGCCTTTCTATATAATACAGGTAATCATTTTAGTCACGGAACTTTAATGTAATTTCAAGTATTAAGCCTGACAAAAGTCTAACCTTCAAAATGAAAAGCCTCAGTTACAACAATCACGGTGAGACTAGAAAACACAGTCTTTTGGGTTTTTTCTTAGTATCGTGCACATGTCGTGAAAAGCCACCGCCGGGAGACTGGACAAACCTTTACAAAGAGCGTCTCACCACCGGCTGTTCTGGCTCCTACCCTCTCTAAAAGCAGCTGTGGCGGAGGTATCGTGACCTTTCAAAATCTTTAGCCCGCAAACTAAATACAATTTTTTACAACTCTTCAAATCAGCGATTCCACTTCAGGGGAATCGCTCATCTCAACTGGAAATAACCTCACTGTACTCTGAGAATTCAAAGCATCGATTATATGCTAAAAACTGAAAAGAACCAAATCTCCCCAGAGAGGAAAAAGTAAACCGGGAGCATTTTGGATGCACATTTCTAAGTAATCATTAACTTCGGGCTTTAGAAAAAGGCAGAAGAAAACATGTACGTAACAAGTTACAACTTTAATGTGTGAAAAACTATAACAGTGGATGTTCACCAGCTTGGCAGCAAGACAGATGCTGATTAGCCCTCCCTTTTACCCCATTGATACTCCCCAAACTCAGTATTTCTTTGAGATTAAAAGGATAAATATTATGTTTATATTCTGGAAATACACTGTAACACGGAAACTTAACAGAAGCAAATGCATGACCAGCTGCTTGTGCCGTCAGCCCGTGGGTTGTGGGCACACAGGTGGCACCACCACCACCAGCTCCGGGCTGAGGAGACACGGGGTGAGCGTGCGTGTGTGTGACCCCTGACCAGGACCGAGGGGTCAAGGGTCCGAGCAGAACTTCAGAGTCTGGAACACGAACTGCTAGGAGCCTCCCGCTGCCAGGAAGCCTTACCGATAACGCGGGGGATGGATTCTAGCCTGCTTTCTTTCAGTGAAGCAAGCGAGAGAAAAACAGAGGCTCAGAATCATAAAGAGAAAATACACTTTCAATACTGTCATTTATCATAACACCTCTACCAAAGTGGACGGTGTAGTTCCAAGCCGTGCTGTTCGGGGCCAGCGGACTTCCGAAGCTCAGTGGCGAGCGCGCGCACGGCTCGGGAAAGCGAGGGCGCCGTGGAGGTCGGCGCACCCACCTGCCCGCACAAGCCGCATCCTGCCCTCCCCGCCGCTCCCCCGCACCCTCGCCCTGCTGGGCAAGATGCACACTCTCGTCGCGCTGCAGGATCGCATCCGCTAGCCGGGGAGGGTCAGCGCGTGCGTCTTCAGGGACGCACGGGACGGGCTAGGATCACGTCAGGCAACATCATGACTGTGCTGTGGTCTCTAACTGGAGATGAAGGCCCTAACTTACTGGCATGAGTATGGGTATCGAGGGGACGGAGCGGGGGCTTGTGGGGATCAACTTCACGTGCAACATGGAGGGGCCACGGGTGCTCAGGAATTGGGTCAAGTATTATTCTGGGTGTGTCTCTAAGGGTGCTTCTGGATGAAGACTAGTAGACTGAACAAAATGTACGGGCCCCTCCCGCGTGCGGGGGCCTCGGTCCATCTGGGGAAGAGCCGCCCTCCCCCAAGTAGAGAATTGTCCAACCTGATGGGTCTTCAACTGAAACACGGGCTCCTGCAGCCTGCCGGCGTGTGCGCCGTGACTCCCACGGCGGCCCTGCAAACTAGGGACCTGACAGTCTCTGTGACCAAGGGAGCCAACTCCTCCCACCACAAGCCCGTCTCTCAGAGATGGATAAACAGTCTGAAACACAAATACATAAAGAGAGACACAGCTGGCTGTCTGGAGAAACCTCACGCGCATTTTCAGAAAGTGAAACGTGTGTTCTTGATCATTCCACAGCTATCCTCAGGCAGGTGAGGCCCAAACACCACGTGCAGCAGGTGCAGGGGCATGGTGTGACTGACCACCACCTCGCCAGGGCTCTAGGTGCCTGGGGCCCTGCATGCGCGTCGGACACACCTTCTCGACCTCACAAGACCTCACTAGTCTCTCAAATTCACGAAAAGGTCAGTAGTATTAGCAAGATACTTGACAACGACGAGGTCACAGGACCGAAAACACATTTAAGTGAATTTTGTGAAAGAATTTGGCACAAAACATATAAAATGTTCACCTGCATAAACACCTAACAAATGTTTGCACGCATACACGTGTGAACACACACCCGCGTGCGTCTGTACAGAAACAAAGGCTGACACACTGTAGACAGCACATCAACACAGGACAAATGTGAGCGTGCACACGGGAACCCGTGACGAGTGCTGACACGCACGCACACAAACACGCACAGGTGTGCGTGCAGAACACGTGTAAACCCGTGCAGAATGCCTGCACGCATGGACACACACACACCTCAAGGAAACGTTCACACGCACAGACGCCTGGAAAAACCTCACGGAAACCAGCGTGACGGAGGCTTAGGGGCATTCGTTTTCCACCCAAGTCCACCAAGACTCAGTGTCTGACAGATAACCGTAACGTTATGTGGAGACACAAATCGAATAAATCCTTTAACCTCGCAAAGGCCAGCGCAGGAGCGAAACCAAGCACACGCGATGAACGGCTCCTGCCCGCCACTCTGAAGCGAGCGCCTACAGGAGCACAGAGCCCACGCGAGGACGAGGCCTGCGGCACTGGCAACGCAAGGCGCGGCTGCCCCTCTCCCCACGGCCTCGCACAGACCCCCCAGGCCCGCAGGAGAAAAAACTCGGGGGGAAAGAACAAAACCAAATCTAAAAAGCAAAGTGGGCTTTTCAGACAAGGAAAGCCACCTCCTCGGGGCGCCCCGGTGGCACGGTCGCTCAAGCATCCGACTCTCGATTTCAGCTCAGGCTGAGCGCTGTTTGTGAGTCGAGCCCTTCGACGGGCTCGGCGCCGACGGCGGAGCCTGCTCGGGATCCTGCCTCTCCTCCTCCCCGCCCTCCCCTGCTAGTGCACGCTTGCGCAGGCGCGGGCTCCCTCATGCATTCTCTCAAAATAAATAATTACTTTTTTTAAAAGAAAGAACTCTATCTACTCCAGAGGCACCTGTGAAGGATCTACCCAAGTCAGAGATCCAAAACGCACACGCTGGACCCAAATCCTCGCATTTTAGACCGCAACACGGAGGCCTGGTGTTCCGACAGTGCGGACTCCCTGCTTCAGAAGGAAGGTCCGAGGACAGCAGCGCGTCTGGTCCCGCAGGTGTCCTCTGTCTCCCTCCCGCAGGAATGACGCCCTCCTCTCCCCTCGGCGTCATCCCCTCTGCTGGGGCCCTACTCCCTCCGAGGGCTGGGCCTGGGCCACCTCCCTGCACAGGTGAGGAGTGGGCAGTGGACGAGGATGCGGAGCCCCTCCCTCTGCCCGGACCTGCGGCCCCAGCGCCTCTTCTCCAGCTTCCAAGGAACCGAGTGGCTTCCTCGACCACAGAGACCAAACTTCCACACGGGACACGTGAGAAGCAAAACGTCCTCCAAAGGACTCTGGAAACTGACCCGAGCGAGGCCCAAAAACTAAATTAAAAGCTTAAGAACCAACTCACGTCAAGGCGCACTTGCTTCTCTTGGAAAATGACACCGCACGCAGAGGGCCTGGCTGACCATGAGATCCGAACACGGTGTGCAGAATCTCGTTACAGGGTCCCGCGCCCGCGGTGGGGTGGCCGGTGCCGCTGTGCTCCTGGCCCAGAAAGACCTTTCCCAGAAGCCGTTTCCTCTCCCTCCTGGGGGCACGGTGGGGGGGGGAGGGGGGGGAGTCCGAGCATCAAATGTCTCAAAATCACTAAGAAGTGAGAAGCCGAGGACGGGGAGCATGGCGCCCACCCTCACTTGCCAGCGTAACTGGACCTCGAGATCAACTCCTTCCAAAACGCCAGCTCCACCCACTCAGGGCAAGAGTTGTCCAACACACACACAGCCACAAGCCGCGTTCCGGTCTCCAGGAAAACCTGCCCAGAGCACTCTCTCTCCCCCAAGAGAAGCAAGCAAGCACAGGAGCCCGGGGGGCAGCCACACCCCGCAATCCCCTCACTCACGCAGGGCCGCAGGCTCCGTGGAGATTTTACAAACGTCTCTCAGTACAGCCGAACCCGGTCTAGCACACGATGTGTTCATGTGGGTTCTTAAGCCATGCTCCTCGCGGTCTTCCCCATCACGCGTGCGCAGGGAGGCACACGTGTGAAGTCTCATCCTGCGTGAGCGAGGAAGGCACCCGCTCCTCCCGCGCCTGCGCGCTTGCCTCCTGCTTTCTCCTGGCCCATCTCACTGTGAACCCGCCCTTCCTTCCCCTTCCACAGACAACTCTCCCTAGGGAAGATTTTACCATAGTCGGCCTGTGGCCCCCCAAATGATGTGGGATCCCTAAGCTCCAGGCCCCGCAAGCGAGCGTGACCATGTTCACAAACAGGGTCTTGGTCGGCGATGGAGTCAGGATGAGCTCACTGGGTGGGTCCGAACCCGGCATCACTAAGTGTCTCCGTGTCTCCAAGAGGGGAAACTCGGACGGAGACACGTGCGCAAAGGGGGCGCCATGTGAAGACACCTACACGTGAGGACCATCTGAGGCCACCAGAAGCCGGACAGACGCCTGGGAGACAGGCTCCCTCCCAGGACTGGCCTCGGCTTCCAGCCTCCAGGACTGAGACGCTTCTTCAGTTCCTGTGTTCGGCCCCCAGGCCTAGGGAGTTGCTCCGGCCTTCCCAGGGCCCAATGGGCCAGAATGCTGGCTTCCAACTCGAAGTGACAGGAAGCCCTCGAAAGCCGCTCCCCGGCTCCCAGGGCCCCACCTGCTCTGGTTCCCCTCCCTATCCTCTGGGACGGCTACTCTCCGGGACCGCCACGACTCCGTCTCCGGGACGGCTCCCCTCCCTGACCAAGGACCGTCTCAAGCACCAGTTTGCAGAAACATTTTATTACGGACTCACAGCCTGTGAGCCAAGCCCCCACGACGCCCGCACGGGCAGCACCTCTGGCTCCGGCCCACTGTCCTCGCTCAGCAGCTCCTCGTACTCCTCGCTGAGCTCCTCCACGTCCCCCGGACTCGCCTCGTCCTCGCTGGAGCCAGACTCGAGCTCCTCGCTCAGGAGCTCGCCCTGGCCCCGGCTACAGCCCTCACTGGGCTCGTCTTCACTACAGACATCAAGCTCCTCGCTAGAGATCACATCCAAAACCTCGCTGTTCTCTTCACTCTGGGCGTCTTCCGCCGAGTCCTCAAACCCGGGCTCCAGCTCCTCGCTCGCCACCTCCTCGAGCCCTGGAGAGCGAAACGAGGCTCACGATTCTCGGCCCGGACCCGGGGCCGGACCGTCGGCTCTCGCCCTCCCGGGGGCCGGGCCGCTCCCCGCCACTCCACTCCCCGCCATCCGCTCTTGCCCGCCCCAGGGCGAGCCCGCTCCCCTCCCGAACCGACGGGCTGGCTGTCCCCTTCCTCCAACCGCTACACCGATTTTTCATTCACGAGGCTAACGAGATCGGTGCCGTCATGAAGGAAAAAGAGGCTGAGCTGAGCGGGCCCTCTGGAAACGGCTTTAGGTTCTAACGTTCAGCTCTGGCTTTCCGACGTGAGAATACAAGCACATAAAACATCAAGTTACACCCAGACGCTTCCTCCGAACCTCCTCGGGCCTGGGCTCTGAGGACTAAGACGCTAGTGGTCTGTCCCAGAGTGCTGAGTAACGGTGTCCTGTGATAATAAACAACCAACGAACCGCCCTCACTCAGATTCCCGCACTCCCTTCCAGTTTACACTCGGACGAGAGCTCAGCACTTGGAGAAGGATGGAAACAAAATCAGCTGCCTGCGAAGGTGTGGCTGGTACCCTGGATCTCGTGGGGGGAAGGGAGGGCTGCTGTCACGGGGACTTCATCAGCCAGGCCCCAAGGCCCAAGCCCTCTACCACAACGTGACAGTTGTCACCGGCTGGTTCTTGGGCACAGAACTGCTTAAAGTCTGTCCAACATCCTTCACACCTCAAATCTTTCCACGGGCTCCTGGGTCTCTGAGGTTTTGTCCTGTTTCGTACGGGAGCCTGTCAGACTTGGAACTCAACACACTGATACACGCACGACACACACACGCCTCATTCTCGGCTACTTTTCTTGGAAAGCAGAACAGGAGAGGACAAAACAGTCGTGTGACAAATCAAAGCTAAAACTAACATGCTACCACAAGGGATGGCACGCCAGACCCGGGGAAGGAGGAAGTGGATGCTGGCTATCGCCAGCTGGACCACCGCCGCGACGGAAGCCCGCGGCCCTGCATTCGGATGTGGTCTGCACATACCGCCGGCAGGCTGTACCGTTACTTCGTACACGTAGTAGCTGTGGAGAAGCTTCTTTTCCTGGGTGCAAATCCTTAGAGCCTGAAAATGGAAGTCCCCCAGAACACCTACAAGAACAGATTGAAGAAGTGTCACTGCCGCACTAACCGTGGAAAACGCACGGGAAATGCCGACCGTGACCACGCGAACCTCTCAGGGCCTAAGCCAGAGGGCCCGAGAGTCCAGAGTTACAGTAAGACTAGTTATCTCTTAAACAGGACTGAGCCCAAAAGAAAGGTCCACCAAAGCGCGCCTTGTGTCCATGTCTCGGTGTACAGATTCCTACACACACACACGGACCTCACGACGCAGAAGGTGTGAACGCCAGGCTGAAGCAGCTGAGAGAGGGTAAACACTCTGCGTTGCTTCCTCATTTACATCTCACCACCCGCGCTACACCTCTGCTCTAGAACGAACTGCCCAATGAAAATCACTGACTGAGGCGGCCTGGCTCATCAGACTTTTTTCCGAACGGAAACAAAATCTGGCGACGATTCAATCACTAAGGGACTCCTCCCCCAGAACAACTCCTGGAAGATACCAAGCATGTTTCGGATGCCGGGCCTCCGGCTCGGGGAGGCCAGCCTGCTCTGCCGCCCCCAAGGCTGACGTGCGGTGGGACTGAAACCCTCGGCGGCGGGAGATCCACACTCAGCCACCAGGAGAGTCACGCTATCCAGAGACAGGATTTCACCCCCAACATGCCCTGGCTCCCCCAAAACAGCACATGTGAGGTTCGCTGAAGATTATGAGACACAAAGGTAACCTTAACACAGGAGAGATCATTGAATCTTTTGTATTTTTCTTATGGTGAGATTTCCTACACACACGAAAGCCAATTAAGAAACGATATAGACAATACTAGATCTCGTCTAATGCTATGGAGACTTCCTGCTAACACTCTTATGTTTATGGGAGCAATATCAAAGCTAGTCTTCAAGAAGACCACAATCATCTTTTCGCCCCCAACATGGGACACCCCTGCTGAGCTCTCCTCGGGAAGCGCGTGGATGGAGACGGGAAACGTGCTCCTCCATCAGCTGCGGTCTTAAGATCAGGCCACACCGCAGGAAAAAGTACAGAAAATCTCTCTGAATCCCCACCTGAGATCAACGGAAGGGCCACACCGTTCGGAAAGCCCAATACCTACCAGATACGGCAGCAGACTAATCTCCTCCGGGCCTACGACAGGCAAGGGTCCGCTGCTTCTCCCCGTTACCTGGAGACAGACCGCTCTTCTGGCTTCCCTCCCGAGGGACACGGCTGGTGCTGGGACTCTCCAGCCACACTCCAGGCAACAAAGGGCAGAAACACGGGCTATCCCCCACCCCGGTGAGCCAGGGCAGAAATGGCTGTGGCCGGCGAAGGAGCTCCCACCAGACAGCGCCCAGCACCCACCCGCCTACATCGGAGACACACGCGAACACCCGCATCGGGCTCCGTGCCGAGAGGCGCCGCTGCCGGGAAAATCCACCCTGCGATGCAACGGCAGCCGGCCCGGCACGGTCTCCTCCGGCAACAACGCCTCCCGGCAAGGAGGGTCTGCGAGGCCTCGCTCCGAGGTGTCCTTTCTTTTCACAAAGTGGGAGCTCAACAGTCGCAACACGCCACGGTCAGAGAAACAAGCGCGGGTGGACAGATCCAGGGTCTTCTCAACAGGCTCGGTCTCCACCCAGAACTCCGGACAAATTCACGCAGAAGCAAGAGCCCAACGGCAGAGAGCACACCCAGCCCGCAGCGTCTGCGTGCTTCCCCTGTGTGGACGAGGAAGAGGACGCTGACGGGCGCCGTGCGCACTGGAGAGAAAGAGTAGGTTAGAACCTCCGTCACGCTCGTGGGCAAGGTATTCATTCAGGAACGCCTCCCAGGGGGGAGGGAGAGGGCCTCGGAAACCCTCCGCTGCGCCAGCGAAGGTGAGCAACAGGGAACCCCGGCGAGGACACGGGAAAGGCGAGTCTGTCTCAGAGTCACAGACACACCCACCCAACTGTGCACTTACCGAAGAAGTCGAATGAAAATGGGTCCCTTCCACCAAAAAATTCCCTGAAGACGTCATCCGGGTTACGGAATGTGAAGCCGAACTCAAACGGATGGTCGAAGTGAACTCCACCTATGACGGTACAGCACAGCATCTAGTCAGTCAGCGGGTTCCTGGGTCTGGCAGGCAAACAGTTCGGTCTACGGAAGACCCTCGATCACAACCCAAAAAGGGCAAAGGCTCCCACACCTGGGGCTCTGCTTCGCACCAAGAACCGGGCCTGAACAGAGCCCACCTGGGGCTGGCAGGGACAAGCCAGCAGAGGCTCCGTGCCCCTCACGGTCACGGCAACGCGGCTGCTAGCACTTCCCCCCCCGTGGCTGCAACCGCCATCCACACGTAGGAAACGTGGCTCCATCTTCTGTGTGGAGCCTCGTGTGAACTGCGCACAGAAGCACACTCGTTCACGCTCGTCACGTGGGGCGTGTGCTCGGCGGGCAGCACTATTCTCCAAGCGGCCACCCACCGTGGTGCTGACGGCGGGCAGGTCACCGCCGGGCCCTCCCGTCACACACACAGCCCCAGGCGCGGCTGCCCCCCACAGGCAGTCAAGTCTGTCGGTACAATCGCTTTGTCGGGAGGGGTTTAAGGTCTTCGGACAAAGTGTAGGTCCTGCTCCGGGAGCGCCCACAACATGCTGGAGCAGGCTGTGCGGACTCCGGATCTACAGAAAGAGCCGTCATCAACCCACACTCCGCAGCCGCACGCGAGGGTTTCGGCGTGGTCCGTCTCCACAAGCCGGCCCCCGCCAGGCCGCATCGGTGTTTGCGGAAACACAGCCCGTCCGAGGAACCGGACACACCCGACCCTCATCGAGACCCTTCGCTGCCAGGCGGCCCCTCCGCTCAGTGAACACCCGGGGGGAAAGCCAGCATTTACATACCTCCGCCTCCACCATTTAATCCTTCTTTGCCGTATTTGTCATAGAGGTCTCGTTTTTTAGCTACAAATTAGAAAGGAGAGTCAGTAGAGATCACGGTCTTTTCCCCTCGCAGTTCGAACAAAGCCCTGAGGGTGCTGTGAACCGAGGAGGAGCCGATGCGTGTCCGAGGTTTCACAATCAGTGCTAAGGAGTGAGGCCTCCGTTACTTTAAGTAAAAACGGAGAAGAGGGAAAATCTAAGTACATCTCCTTCAACACTCACAAAAGTTAAGTAGTAGGAAGTTTAAAAAGTGATTATTTTTTCATGCTCCCGGGCACAGAGCGTGTGCTCACGCAAACACTAAAGTCACACTACAAGTTCTGAAACTACTCCGACTCTGCAAGCGCACATTCTCACTGCCAAGTCCGACTGGGAGAAGAAGACCCAGGTCCCAGAAAGAAACAGGACAGGGCCTTGGTGGGGTCAGGGAACAGAGGTACTAAAGCCAGAAAAAGAGCCGGCCCTAATTCATGCCCTTGAAAGGACAACGGCCCAAGCCTGATAGCGTCCCACCGTCCTCTCCTCTTACTGTTTCCTTTCTCGAATAAACAACTACGCCACAGCCCTGTTTTAACAGGGACTTCCTGTTGACACGCCATGTTTTCTGCCCAAAATATCACGTTCTACCAAAACCGTGTGTAAAACAACAAGAGTTACGGGGGCCCCGGGGGGGGCTCAGTCGGTTAAACGTTCAACTAGGGCTCAGGTCACGATCTCCTGGTTTGTGAGTTCGAGCCCCGCGTCAGGCGAGCCGGAGCCCCACTCCAGGCTCTGCATTCTCTCCTCCTCTCTCTCTGTCCTTCAGTCACTTCTGCGCACACTCTTTCTCCCTCTCAAGTAAATAAATAAAACTAAAAAGAAAAAGCGGGTTATGGGGAAACCAGGTATACGAGCAAACCACTTAACGCCAGCTGATGGTGACCCCGCTCTAAGAATGGCACCGAGGCGGCTTAGTGGAGCGTCCCACGCTTGATGTTGGTTCAGGTTGTGGTCCCAGGGTCGTGGGATCGAGCCTCTCTACCCGTTTGAGAGTTCTCTCTCCCCGGGCCCAACTCACACGGGCTCGCTCTCAAAATACATAAATAAAAATAAACACTGGGGGGAAAAAAGAGCGGGAACTCTGTGCAACGCTACCTTCTGGGCCGGAGACTGCAGAGAGGACATGAAAAAGACTTTAAAACAATTGCAATGATCGGTGTTTGTGGTTTCTGGTAAAAACTCACCCGTGAAATAAAACATCTGGGACTTCCTTTAAAATGAAAGAGGTATTAACAGACACGAGGCTGGCTCTGGCTTTCAGAAGCCTCTGCTCCCCAGTACCCCCGCTCCAGCCCTGGGGCGGGGAGGGCCAGCCAGGAGCCCGAAGTCTAACTCGGCTCAACGAGCAGCTCCCGACTCCCCGGCGCGGAGGGAAGGCCTTCCGAGCAGCGGAAAGCAGGGCGGGAGCCCATTAGCCAGTGCGTTCGAGGAGGACGACAGAGAGGAGTGGCCGCTGCACCGCCAACGGAGTGGCCGTGGTCCCCGCCACGCGGCGGCCCAGATGGAGCCCCGTGCTCCCATCTGTCCCGTCAGTCCTCAGGCCAGGGTGTCGGCACTGTTTAAGACGGCCACCCTGAGGGAAGCCGCTAGAAGCCAGGGTGCTCCGAGGCGCTCGCAGGTCACTACGGCGCGTCTGCCAGGAGCAGGAGTCAGAGCTTCGCCAGAAAGAAAGGGACCGCTCCGGGCCCCAAACCCCAGCCGGCCACACGCCCGCTCCGCCAGCCCCGGGAGCGCCCGAACCCCGGGGGGGCCAGCTCACCGTCCGATAACACCTCATACGCCTCAGCCACTTGCTTGAATTTTCTCTCCGCTTCTTCTTTATTCTCAGGGTTTTTATCCGGGTGCCACTTCAGGGCCAGCTTCCGGTACCTGGCAAAGAGTAAAAGGGCGCCGGTCACATCCGCGCGCAGAACCCCAATGCTGTGACACCTGAGTAAGGCGGAAACGGGCTTCCGAGCCGTAGACCCGTGAGACTACCATCAATTCCTACTCTATAACCTTCCTCTCCCCGAGAACGACATAAACAAGTTCTCAATCCAAACAGCATTAACACACACCAACCTCGAGAGAGACGTTAGTGCTGAAATGCTCGAGGACCAGCGTGCAGCGTGAGCTCGCGGCCGCGCAGCTGAGAAAGCCCCAGAGGAAGAGGTGGTCTCGGTCCCGGGGCAGCGAGCGCCTCTCCGCCTCACACATCGGTTTGGCAGACCCTGGCGCAGAGCCCCCCC